>CAWVNZ010002470.1:0-52870 GCA_963930735.1 Dioctria linearis | reverse complement strand
TAGAAAAGGCAATCCCTGGCGTAATTAAAATTTGAGACAGTAAAAAATGAATTTTTGAATAATTTACTATAGAAAAGGCAATCCCTGGCGTAATTATAATTTGCGACAGTAAAAAATTATTTTTTGAATAATTTACTATAGAAAAGGCAATCCCTGGCGTAATTATAATTTGCGACAGTAAAAAATGAATTTTTGAATAATTTACTATAAAAAGGCAATCCCTGGCGTAATTAAAATTTGAGACAGTAAAAAATTATTTTTTGCAAAATTTACTATAGAAAAGGCAATCCCTGGCGTAATTAAAATTTCAGACAGTAAAAAATGAATTTTTGAATAATTTACTATAGAAAAGGCAATCCCTGGCGTATTTAAAATTTGAGACAGTAAAAAATTATTTTTTGAATAATTTACTATAGAAAAGGCAATCCCTGGCGTAATTATAATTTGCGACAGTAAAAAATTATTTTTTGAATAATTTACTATAGAAAAGGAAATCCCTGGCGTAATTAAAATTTGAGACAGTAAAAAATGAATTTTTGAATAATTTACTATAGAAAAGGCAATCCCTGGCGTAATTAAAATTTGAGACAGTAAAAAATGAATTTTTGAATAATTTACTATAGAAAAGGCAATCCCTGGCGTAATTAAAATTTGCGACAGTAAAAATGAATTTTTTGAATAATTTACTATAGAAAAGGCAATCCCTGGCGTAGTTAAAATTTGCGACAGTAAAAAATTATTTTTTGAATAATCTACTATAGAAAAGGCAATCCCTGGCGTAATTATAATTTGCGACAGAAAAAAATTATTTTTTGAATAATTTACTATAAAAAAGGCAATCCCTGGCGTGATTAAAATTTGAGACAGTAAAAAATGAATTTTTGAATAATTTACTATAGAAAAGGCAATCCCTGGCGTAATTAAAATTTGAGACAGTAAAAAATTAGTTTTTGAATAATTTACTATAGAAAAGGCAATCCCTGGCGTAATTAAAATTTGAGACAGAAAAAATTATTTTTTACAAAATTTACTATAGAAAAGGCAATCCCTGGGCGTAATTAAAATTTGAGACAGTATAAAATTATTTTTTGCAAATTTACTATAGAAAAGGCAATCCCTGGCGTAATTAAAATTTGTGACAGAAAAAATTATTTTTTGCAAAATTTACTATAGAAAAGGCAATCCCTAGCGTAATTAAAATCTGAGACAGTAAAAAATGAATTTTTGAATAATTTACTATAGAAAAGGCAATCCCTGGCGTAATTAAAATTTGAGACAGTAAAAAATGAATTTTGGAATAATTTACTATAGAAAAGGCAATCCCTGGCGTAATTATAATTTGCGACAGAAAAAAATTATTTTTTGAATAATTTACTATAGAAAAGGCAATCCCTGGCGTAATTAAAATTTGAGACAGTAAAAAATGAATTTTTGAATAATTTACTATAGAAAAGGCAATCCCTGGCGTAATTAAAATTAGCGACAGTAAAAATGAATTTTTTGAATAATTTACTATAGAAAAGGCAATCCCTGGCGTAGTTAAAATTTGCGACAGTAAAAAATTATTTTTTGAATAATTTACTATAGAAAAGGCAATCCCTGGCGTAATTATAATTTGCGACAGAAAAAAATTATTTTTTGAATAATTTACTATAAAAAAGGCAATCCCTGGCGTGATTAAAATTTGAGACAGTAAAAAATGATTTTTGAATAATTTACTATAGAAAAGGCAATCCCTGGCGTAATTAAAATTTGAGACAGTAAAAAATTAGTTTTTGAATAATTTACTATAGAAAAGGCAATCCCTGGCGTAATTAAAATTTGAGACAGAAAAATTATTTTTTGCAAAATTTACTATAGAAAAGGCAATCCCTGGCGTAATTAAAATTTGAGACAGTATAAAATTATTTTTTGCAAAAATTTACTATAGAAAAGGCAATCCCTGGCGTAATTAAAATTTGTGACAGAAAAAATTATTTTTTGCAAAATTTACTATAGAAAAGGCAATCCCTGGCGTAATTAAAATCTGAGACAGTAAAAAATGAATTTTTGAATAATTTACTATAGAAAAGGCAATCCCTGGCGTAATTAAAATTTGAGACAGTAAAAAATGAATTTTGGAATAATTTACTATAGAAAAGGCAATCCCTGGCGTAATTATAATTTGCGACAGAAAAAAATTATTTTTTGAATAATTTACTATAGAAAAGGCAATCCCTGGCGTAATTAAAATTTGAGACAGTAAAAAATGAATTTTTGAATAATTTACTATAGAAAAGGCAATCCCTGGCGTATTTAAAATTTGAGACAGAAAAAATGAATTTTTGAATAATTTACTATAGAAAAGGCAATCCCTGGCGTATTTAAAATTTGAGACAGTATAAAATTATTTTTTGAATAATTTACTATAGAAAAGGCAATCCCTGACGTAATTATAATTTGCGACAGTAAAAAATTATTTTTTGAATAATTTACTATAGAAAAGGTAATCGCTGGCGTAATTAAATTTTGAGACAGTAAAAAATGAATTTTTGAATAATTTACTATAGAAAAGGCAATCCCTGGCGTAATTAAAATTTGAGACAGTAAAAAATGAATTTTTGAATAATTTACTATAGAAAAGGCAATCCCTGGCGTAATTATAATTTGCGACAGTAAAAAATGAATTTTTGAATAATTTACTATAGAAAAGGCAATCCCTGGCGTAATTAAAATTTGAGACAGTAAAAAATGAATTTTTGAATAATTTACTATAGAAAAGGCAATCCCTGGCGTAATTAAAATTTGAGACAGTAAAAAATGAATTTTTGAATAATTTACTATAGAAAAGGCAATCCCTGGCGTAATTAAAATTTGCGACAGTACAAATGAATTTTTTGAATAATTTACTATAGAAAAGGCAATCCCTGGCGTAGTTAAAATTTGCGACAGTAAAAAATTATTTTTTGAATAATTTACTATAGAAAAGGCAATCCCTGGCGTAATTATAATTTGCGACAGAAAAAAATTATTTTTTGAATAATTTACTATAAAAAAGGCAATCCCTGGCGTGATTAAAATTTGAGACAGTAAAAAATGAATTTTTGAATAATTTACTATAGAAAAGGGAATCCCTGGCGTAATTAAAATTTGAGACAGTAAAAAATTAGTTTTTGAATAATTTACTATAGAAAAGGCAATCCCTGGCGTAATTAAAATTTGAGACAGAAAAAATTATTTTTTGCAAAATTTACTATAGAAAAGGCAATCCCTGGCGTAATTAAAATTTGAGACAGTATAAAATTATTTTTTGCAAAATTTACTATAGAAAAGGCAATCCCTGGCGTAATTAAAATTTGTGACAGAAAAAATTATTTTTTGCAAAATTTACTATAGAAAAGGCAATCCCTGGCGTAATTAAAATCTGAGACAGTAAAAAATGAATTTTTGAATAATTTACTATAGAAAAGGCAATCCCTGGCGTAATTAAAATTTGAGACAGTAAAAAATGAATTTTGGAATAATTTACTATAGAAAAGGCAATCCCTGGCGTAATTATAATTTGCGACAGAAAAAAATTATTTTTTGAATAATTTACTATAGAAAAGGCAATCCCTGGCGTAATTAAAATTTGAGACAGTAAAAAATGAATTTTTGAATAATTTACTATAGAAAAGGCAATCCCTGGCGTATTTAAAATTTGAGACAGAAAAAATGAATTTTTGAATAATTTACTATAGAAAAGGCAATCCCTGGCGTATTTAAAATTTGAGACAGTATAAAATTATTTTTTGAATAATTTGCTATAGAAAAGGCAATCCCTGGCGTAATTATAATTTGCGACAGTAAAAAATTATTTTTTGAATAATTTACTATAGAAAAGGTAATCGCTGGCGTAATTAAATTTTGAGACAGTAAAAAATGAATTTTTGAATAATTTACTATAGAAAAGGCAATCCCTGGCGTAATTAAAATTTGAGACAGTAAAAAATGAATTTTTGAATAATTTACTATAGAAAAGGCAATCCCTGGCGTAATTATAATTTGCGACAGTAAAAAATGAATTTTTGAATAATTTACTATAGAAAAGGCAATCCCTGGCGTAATTAAAATTTGCGACAGTAAAAATTATTTTTTGAATAATTTACTATAGAAAAGGCAATCGCTGGCGTAATTATAATTTGTGACAGAAAAAATTATTTTTTGCAAAATTTACTATAGAAAAGGCAATCTCTGGCGTAATTAAAATTTGAGACAGTAAAAAATGATTTTTTGAATAATTTACTATAGAAAAGCCAATCCCTGGCGTAATTATAATTTGCGACAGTAAAAAATTATTTTTTGAATAATTTACTATAGAAAAGGCAATCCCTGGCGTAATTATAATTTGCGACAGTAAAAAATTATTTTTTGAATAATTTACTATAGAAAAGGCAATCCCTGGCGTAATTAAAATTTGTGACAGAAAAAATTATTTTTTGAATAATTTGCTATAGAAAAGGCAATCCCTGGCGTAATTAAAATTTGAGACAGTAAAAAATGATTTTTTGAATAATTTACTATAGAAAAGGCAATCCCTGGCGTAATTATAATTTGCGACAGTAAAAAATTATTTTTTGAATAATTTACTATAGAAAAGGCAATCCCTGGCGTAATTAAAATTTGCGACAGTAAAAAATTATTTTTTGAATAATTTACTATAGAAAAGGCAATCCCTGGCGTAATTAAAATTTGTGACAGAAAAAATTATTTTTTGAATAATTTACTATAGAAAAGGCAATCCCTGGCGTTATTAAAATTTGAGACAGTAAAAAATGATTTTTTGAATAATTTACTATAGAAAAGGCAATCCCTGGCGTAGTTATAATTTGCGACAGTAAAAAATTATTTTTTGAATAATTTACTATATAAAAGGCAATCCCTGGCGTAATTAAAATTTGAGACAGTAAAAAATTATTTTTTGAATAATTTACTATAGAAAAGGCAATCCCTGGCGTAATTATAATTTGCGACAGTAAAAAATGAATTTTTGAATAATTTACTATAGAAAAGGCAATCCCTGGCGTAATTAAAATTTGAAACAGTAAAAAATTAATTTTTGAATAATTTACTATAGAAAAGGCAATCCCTGGCGTAATTAAAATTTGAGACAGTAAAAAATGAATTTTTGAATAATTTTCTATAGAAAAGGCAATCCCTGGCGTAATTAAAATTTGCGACAGTAAAAAATTATTTTTTGAATAATTTACTATAGAAAAGGCAATCCCTGGCGTAATTAAAATTTGAGACAGTAAAAAATGAATTTTTGAATAATTTACTATAGAAAAGGCAATCCCTGGCGTAATTAAAATTTGTGACAGAAAAAATGAATTTTTGAATAATTTACTATAGAAAAGGCAATCCCTGGCGTAATTATAATTTGCGACAGTAAAAAATTATTTTTTGAATAATTTACTATAGAAAAGGCAATCCCTGGCGTAATTAAAATTTGTGACAGAAAAAATTATTTTTTGAATAATTTACTATAGAAAAGGCAATCCCTGGCGTAATTAAAATTTGTGACAAAAAAAATTATTTTTTGCAAAATTTACTATAGAAAAGGCAATCCCTGGCGTAATTAAAATTTGCGACAGTAAAAAATTATTTTTTGAATAATTTACTATAGAAAAGGCAATCCCTGGCGTAATTAAAATTTGAGACACTAAACAATTATTTTTTGAATAATTTACTATAGAAAAGGCAATCCCTGGCGTAATTAAAATTTGCGACAGTAAAAAATTATTTTTTGAATAATTTACTATAGAAAAGGCAATCCCTGGCGTAATTAAAATTTGAGACAGTAAAAAATGAATTTTTGAATAATTTACTATAGAAAAGGCAATCCCTGGCCTAATTATAATTTGCGACAGTAAAAAATTCTTTTTTGAATAATTTACTATACAAAAGGCAATCCCTGGCGTATTTAAAATTTGCGACAGTAAAAAATTATTTTTTGAATAATTTACTATAGAAAAGGCAATCCCTGGCGTAATTAAAATTTGTGACAGAAAAAATTATTTTTTGAATAATTTACTATAGAAAAGGCAATCCCTGGCGTAATTAAAATTTGAGGCAGTAAAAAATGAATTTTTGAATAATTTACTATAGAAAAGGCAATCCCTGGCGTAATTATAATTTGCGACAGTAAAAAATGAATTTTTGAATAATTTACTATAGAAAAGGCAATCCCTGGCGTAATTAAAATTTGCGACAGTAAAAATTATTTTTTGAATAATTTACTATAGAAAAGGCAATCGCTGGCGTAATTATAATTTGTGACAGAAAAAATTATTTTTTGCAAAATTTACTATAGAAAAGGCAATCCCTGGCGTAATTAAAATTTGAGACAGTAAAAAATGATTTTTTGAATAATTTACTATAGAAAAGCCAATCCCTGGCGTAATTATAATTTGCGACAGTAAAAAATTATTTTTTGAATAATTTACTATAGAAAAGGCAATCCCTGGCGTAATTATAATTTGCGACAGTAAAAAATTATTTTTTGAATAATTTACTATAGAAAAGGCAATCCCTGGCGTAATTAAAATATGTGACAGAAAAAATTATTTTTTGAATAATTTGCTATAGAAAAGGCAATCCCTGGCGTAATTAAAATTTGAGACAGTAAAAAATGATTTTTTGAATAATTTACTATAGAAAAGGCAATCCCTGGCGTAATTATAATTTGCGACAGTAAAAAATTATTTTTTGAATAATTTTACTATAGAAAAGGCAATCCCTGGCGTAATTAAAATTTGCGACAGTAAAAAATTATTTTTTGAATAATTTACTATAGAAAAGGCAATCCCTGGCGTAATTAAAATTTGTGACAGAAAAAATTATTTTTTGAATAATTTACTATAGAAAAGGCAATCCCTGGCGTTATTAAAATTTGAGACAGTAAAAAATGATTTTTTTGAATAATTTACTATAGAAAAGGCAATCCCTGGCGTAGTTATAATTTGCGACAGTAAAAAATTATTTTTTGAATAATTTACTATAGAAAAGGCAATCCCTGGCGTAATTAAAATTTTGCGACAGTAAAAAATTATTTTTTGAATAATTTACTATATAAAAAGCAATCCCTGGCGTAATTAAAATTTGAGACAGTAAAAAAATTATTTTTTGAATAATTTACTATAGAAAAGGCAATCCCTGGCGTAATTATAATTTGCGACAGTAAAAAATGAATTTTTGAATAATTTACTATAGAAAAGGCAATCCCTGGCGTAATTAAAATTTGAAACAGTAAAAAAATTAATTTTTGAATAATTTACTATAGAAAAGGCAATCCCTGGCGTAATTAAAATTTGAGGACAGTAAAAAATGAATTTTTGAATAATTTTCTATAGAAAAGGCAATCCCTGGCGTAATTAAAATTTGCGACAGTAAAAAATTATTTTTTGAATAATTTTACTATAGAAAAGGCAATCCTGGCGTAATTAAAATTTGAGACAGTAAAAAATGAATTTTTGAATAATTTACTATAGAAAAGGCAATCCCTGGCGTAATTAAAATTTGTGACAGAAAAAATGAATTTTTGAATAATTTACTATAGAAAAGGCAATCCCTGGCGTAATTATAAGTTTGCGACAGTAAAAAAATTATTTTTTTGAATAATTTACTATAGAAAAGGCAATCCCTGGCGTAATTAAAATTTGTGACAAGAAAAAGTTATTTTTTGAATAATTTACTATAGAAAAGGCAATCCCTGGCGTAATTAAAATTTTGTGACAGAAAAAATTATTTTTTGCAAAATTTACTATAGAAAAGGCAATCCCTGGCGTAATTAAAATTTGCGACAGTAAAAAATTATTTTTTGAATAATTTACTATAGAAAAGGCAATCCCTGGCGTAATTAAAATTTGAGACACTAAACAATTATTTTTTGAATAATTTACTATAGAAAAGGCAATCCCTGGCGTAATTAAAATTTGCGACAGTAAAAAATTATTTTTTGAATAATTTACTATAGAAAAGGCAATCCCTGGCGTAATTAAAATTTGAGACAGTAAAAAATGAATTTTTGAATAATTTACTATAGAAAAGGCAATCCCTGGCGTAATTATAATTTGCGACAGTAAAAAATTCTTTTTGAATAATTACTATACAAAAGGCAATCCTGGCGTATTTAAAATTTGCGACAGTAAAAAATTATTTTTTGAATAATTTACTATAGAAAAGGCAATCCCTGGCGTAATTAAAATTTGTGACAGAAAAAATTATTTTTGAATAATTTACTATAGAAAAGGCAATCCTGGCGTAATTAAAATTTGTGACAGCAAAAATTATTTTTTGCAAAATTTACTATAGAAAAGCCAATCCCTGGCGTAATTAAAATTTGCGACAGTAAAAAATTATTTTTTGAATAATTTACTATAGAAAAGGCAATCCCTGGCGTAGTTATAATTTGCGACAGTAAAAAATGAATTTTTGAATAATTTACTATAGAAAAGGCAATCCCTGGCGTAATTAAATTTGCGACAGTAAAAAATTATTTTTTGAATAATTTACTATAGAAAAGGCAATCCTGGCGTATTAAAATTTGAGACAGTAAAAAATGAATTTTGAATAATTTACTATAGAAAAGGCAATCCCTGGCGTAATTAAAATTTGAGACAGTAAAAAATTATTTTTTGAATAATTTACGATAGAAAAGGCAATCCATGGCGTAATTAAAATTTGAGACACTAAACAATTATTTTTGAATAATTTACTATAGAAAAGGCAATCCCTGGCGTAATTAAAATTTGAGACAGTAAAAAATTATTTTTGAATAATTTACTATAGAAAAGGCAATCCCTGGCGTAATTAAAATTTGAGACAGTAAAAAATGAATTTTTGAATAATTTACTATAGAAAAGGCAATCCCTGGCGTAATTATAATTTGCGACAGTAAAAAATTATTTTTTGAATAATTTACTATAGAAAAGGCAATCCCTGGCGTAATTATAATTTGCGACAGTAAAAAATGAATTTTTGAATAATTTACTATAAAAAGGCAATCCCTGGCGTAATTAAAATTTGAGACAGTAAAAAATTATTTTTTGCAAATTTACTATAGAAAAGGCAATCCCTGGCGTAATTAAAATTTCAGACAGTAAAAAATGAATTTTTGAATAATTTACTATAGAAAAGGCAATCCCTGGCGTATTTAAAATTTGAGACAGTAAAAAATTATTTTTTGAATAATTTACTATAGAAAAGGCAATCCCTGGCGTAATTATAATTTGCGACAGTAAAAATTATTTTTTGAATAATTTACTATAGAAAAGGAAATCCCTGGCGTAATTAAAATTTGAGACAGTAAAAAATGAATTTTTGAATAATTTACTATAGAAAAGGCAATCCCTGGCGTAATTAAAATTTGAGACAGTAAAAAATGAATTTTTGAATAATTTACTATAGAAAAGGCAATCCCTGGCGTAATTAAAATTTGCGACAGTAAAAATGAATTTTTTGAATAATTTACTATAGAAAAGGCAATCCCTGGCGTAGTTAAAATTTGCGACAGTAAAAAATTATTTTTGAATAATTTACTATAGAAAAGGCAATCCCTGGCGTAATTATAATTTGCGACAGAAAAAAATTATTTTTTGATAATTTACTATAGAAAAGGCAATCCTGGCGTAATTAAAATTTGAGACAGTAAAAAATAAATTTTTGAATAATTTACTATAGAAAAGGCAATCCCTGGCGTATTAAAATTTGAGACAGAAAAAATTATTTTTTGAATAATTTACTATAAAAAGGCAATCCCTGGCGTGATTAAAATTTGAGACAGTAAAAAAATGAATTTTTGAATAATTTACTATAGAAAAGGCAATCCCTGGCGTAATTAAAATTTGAGACAGTAAAAAATTAGTTTTTGAATAATTTACTATAGAAAAGGCAATCCCTGGCGTAATTAAAATTTGAGACAGAAAAAATTATTTTTTGCAAAATTTACTATAGAAAAGGCAATCCCTGGCGTAATTAAAATTTGAGACAGTATAAAATTATTTTTTGCAAAATTTACTATAGAAAAGGCAATCCCTGGCGTAATTAAAATTTGTGACAGAAAAAATTATTTTTTGCAAAATTTACTATAGAAAAGGCAATCCCTGGCGTAATTAAAATCTGAGACAGTAAAAAACGAATTTTTGAATAATTTACTATAGAAAAGGCAATCCCTGGCGTAATTAAAATTTGAGACAGTAAAAAATGAATTTGGAATAATTTACTATAGAAAAGGCAATCCCTGGCGTAATTATAATTTGCGACAGAAAAAAATTATTTTTTGAATAATTTACTATAGAAAAGGCAATCCCTGGCGTAATTAAAATTTGAGACAGTAAAAATGAATTTTTGAATAATTTACTATAGAAAAGGCAATCCCTGGCGTATTTAAAATTTGAGACAGAAAAAATGAATTTTTGAATAATTTACTATAGAAAAGGCAATCCCTGGCGTATTTAAAATTTGAGACAGTATAAAATTATTTTTTGAATAATTTACTATAGAAAAGGCAATCCCTGGCGTAATTATAATTTGCGACAGTAAAAAATTATTTTTTGAATAATTTACTACAGAAAAGGTAATCGCTGGCGTAATTAAATTTGAGACAGTAAAAAATGAATTTTTGAATAATTTACTATAGAAAAGGCAATCCCTGGTGTATTTAAAATTTGAGACAGTATAAAATTATTTTTTGAATAATTTACTATAGAAAAGGCAATCCCTGGCGTAATTATAATTTGCGACAGTAAAAATTGAATTATTTGAATAATTTACTATAGAAAAGGCAATCCCTGGCGTAATTAAAATTTGAGACAGTAAAAAATTATTTTTTGCTAAATTTACTATAGAAAAGGCAATCCCTGGCGTAATTAAAATTTCAGACAGTAAAAAATGAATTTTTGTATAATTTACTATAGAAAAGGCAATCCCTGGCTTATTTAAAATTTGAGACAGTACAAAATTATTTTTTGAATAATTTACTATAGAAAAGGCAATCCCTGGCGTAATTATAATTTGCGACAGTAAAAAATTATTTTTTGAATAATTTACTATAGAAAAGGAAATCCCTGGCGTAATTAAAATTTGAGACAGTAAAAAATGAATTTTTGAATAATTTACTATAGAAAAGGCAATCCCTGGCGTAATTAAAATTTAGGACAGTAAAAAATGAATTTTTGAATAATTTACTATAGAAAAGGCAATCCCTTGCGTAATTAATATTTGCGACAGTAAAAATGAATTTTTTGAATAATTTACTATAGAAAAGGCAATCCCTGGCGTAGTTAAAATTTGCGACAGTAAAAAATTATTTTTTGAATAATTTACTATAGAAAAGGCAATCCCTGGCGTAATTATAATTTGCGACAGAAAAAAATTATTTTTTAAATAATTTACTATAGAAAAGGCAATCCCTGGCGTAATTAAAATTTGAGACAGTTAAAAATGAATTTTTGAATAATTTACTATAGAAAAGGCAATCCCTGGCGTATTTAAAATTTGAGACAGAAAAATTATTTTTTGAATAATTTACTATAAAAAGGCAATCCTGGCGTAATTAAAATTTGAGACAGTAAAAAATGAATTTTTGAATAATTTACTATAGAAAAGGCAATCCCTGGCGTAATTAAAATTTGAGACAGTAAAAATTAGTTTTTGAATAATTTACTATAGAAAAGGCAATCCCTGGCGTAATTAAAATTTGAGACAGAAAAAATTATTTTTTGCAAAATTTACTATAGAAAAGGCAATCCCTGGCGTAATTAAAATTTGAGACAGTATAAAATTATTTTTTGCAAAATTTACTATAGAAAAGGCAATCCCTGCGTAATTAAAATTTGTGACAGAAAAAATTATTTTTTGCAAAATTTACTATAGAAAAGGCAATCCCTGGCGTAATTAAAATCTGAAACAGTAAAAAATGAATTTTTGAATAATTTACTATAGAAAAGGCAATCCCTGGCGGTAATTAAAATTTGAGACAGTAAAAAATGAATTTTTGAATAAATTACTATAGAAAAGGCAATCCCTGGCGTAATTATAATTTGCGACAGTAAAAAATTATTTTTTGAATAATTTACTATAGAAAAGGAAATCCCTGGCGTAATTAAAATTTGAGACAGTCAAAAATGAATTTTTGAATAATTTACTATAGAAAAGGCAATCCCTGGCGTAATTAAAATTTGAGACAGTAAAAAATGAATTTTTGAATAATTTACTATAGAAAAGGCAATCCCTGGCGTAATTAATATTTGCGACAGTAAAAATGAATTTTTTGAATAATGTACTATAGAAAAGGCAATCCCTGGCGTAGTTAAAATTTGCGACAGTAAAAATTATTTTTTGAATAATTTACTATAGAAAAGGCAATCCCTGGCGTAATTATAATTTGCGACAGAAAAAACTTATTTTTTGAATAATTTACTATAGAAAAGGCAATCCCTGGCGTAATTAAAATTTGAGACAGTAAAAAATGAATTTTTGAATAATTTACTATAGAAAAGGCAATCCCTGGCGTATTTAAAATTTGAGACAGAAAAAATTATTTTTTGAATAATTTACTATAAAAAAGGCAATCCCTGGCGTAATTAAAATTTGAGACAGTAAAAAATGAATTTTTGAATAATTTACTATAGAAAAAGGCAATCCCTGGCGTAATTAAAATTTGAGACAGTAAAAATTAGTTTTTGAATAATTTACTATAGAAAAGGCAATCCTGGCGTAATTAAAATTTGAGACAGAAAAAATTATTTTTTGCAAAATTTACTATAGAAAAGGCAATCCCTGGCGTAATTAAAATTTGAGACAGTATAAAATTATTTTTGCAAAATTTACTATAGAAAAGGCAATCCCTGGCGTAATTAAAATTTGTGACAGAAAAAATTATTTTTTGCAAATTTACTATAGAAAAGGCAATCCCTGGCGTAATTAAAATCTGAGACAGTAAAAAATGAATTTTGAATAATTTACTATAGAAAAGGCAATCCCTGGCGTAATTAAAATTTGAGACAGTAAAAAATGAATTTTTGAATAATTTACTATAGAAAAGGCAATCCCTGGCGTAATTATAATTTGCGACAGAAAAAAATTATTTTTTGAATAATTTACTATAGAAAAGGCAATCCCTGGCCTAATTAAAATTTGAGACAGTAAAAATGAATTTTTGAATAATTTACTATAGAAAAGGCAATCCCTGGCGTATTTAAAATTTGAGACAGAAAAAATGATTTTTTGAATAATTTACTATAGAAAAGGCAATCCCTGGCGTATTTAAAATTTGAGACTGTATAAAATTATTTTTTGAATAATTTACTATAGAAAAGGCAATCCCTGGCGTAATTATAATTTGCGACAGTAAAAAATTATTTTTTGAATAATTTACTATAGAAAAGGTAATCCCTGGCGTAATTAAATTTTGAGACAGTAAAAAATTAATTTTTGAATAATTTACTATAGAAAAGGCAATCCCTGGTGTATTAAAATTTGAGACAGTATAAAATTATTTTTTGAATAATTTAGTATAGAAAAGGCAATCCCTGGCGTAATTAAAATTTGCGACAGTAAAAATGAATTATTTGAATAATTTACTATTGAAAAGGCAATCCCTGGCGTAATTAAAATTTGCGACAGTAAAAAATTATTTTTGAATAATTTACTATAGAAAAGGCAATCCCTGGCGTAATTAAAATTTGCGACAGTAAAAAATGAATTTTTTGAATAATTTACTATAGAAAAGGCAATCCCTGGCGTAATTAAAATTTGAGACAGAAAAAAATGAATTTTTGAATAATTTACTATAGAAAAGGCAATCCCTGGCGTAATTATAATTTGCGACAGTAAAAAAATTAATTTTTGAATAATTTACTATAGAAAAGGCAATCCCTGGCGTAATTAGAATTTGAGACAGTAAAAAATGAATTTTTGAATAATTTACTATAGAAAAGGCAATCCCTGGCGTAATTAAAATTTGAGACAGTATAAAATTATTTTTTGAATAATTTACTATAGAAAAGGCAATCCCTGGCGTAGTTAAAATTTGAGACAGTAAAAAATGAATTTTTGAATAATTTACTATAGAAAAGGCAATCCCTGGCGTAATTATAAATTGCGACAGAAAAAAATTAATTTTTGAATAATTTACTATAAGGCAATCCCTGGCGTAATTATAATTTGCGACAGTAAAAAATGAATTTTTGAATAATTTACTATAGAAAAGGCAATCCCTGGCGTAATTAAAATTTGAGACAGTAAAAAATGAATTTTTGAATAATTTACTATAGAAAAGGCAATCCCTGGCGTAATTAAAATTTGAGACAGTAAAAAATGAATTTTTGAATAATTTACTATAGAAAAGGCAATCCCTGGCGTAATTATAATTTGCGACAGAAAAAAATTAATTTTTGAATAATTTACTATAGAAAAGGCAATCCCTGGCGTAATTAAAATTTGCGACAGTAAAAAATTATTTTTTGAATAATTTACTATAGAAAAGGCAATCCCTGGCGTAATTAAAATTTGAGACAGTATAAAATTATTTTTTGAGTAATTTACTATAGAAAAGGCAATCCCTGGCGTAATTATAATTTGCGACAGTAAAAAATTAATTTTTGAATAATTTACTATAGAAAAGGCAATCCCTGGCGTAATTAAAATTTGCGACAGAAAAAATTATTTTTTGAATAATTTACTATAGAAAAGGCGATCCCTGGCGTAATTATAATTTGCGACAGTAAAAAATGAATTTTTGAATAATTTACTATAGAAAAGGCAATCCCTGGCGTAATTAAAATTTGTGACAGAAAAAATTATTTTTTGCAAAATTTACTATAGAAAAGGCAATCCCTGGTGTAATTAAAATTTGCGACAGTAAAAAATTATTTTTTGAATAATTTACTATAGAAAAGGTAATCCCTGGCGTAATTATAATTTGCGACAGTAAAAAATGAATTTTTGAATAATTTACTATAGAAAAGGCAATCCCTGGCGTAATTAAAATTTGAGACAGTAAAAAATTATTTTTTGCAAAATTTACTATAGAAAAGGCAATCCCTGGCGTAATTAAAATTTGAGACAGTAAAAAATGAATTTTTGAATAATTTACTATAGAAAAGGCAATCCCTGGCGTATTTAAAATTTGAGACAGTATAAAATTATTTTTTGAATACTTTACTATAGAAAAGGCAATCCCTGGCGTAATTATAATTTGCGACAGTAAAAAATTATTTTTTGAATAATTTACTATAGAAAAGGCAACCCCTGGCGTAATTAAAATTTGAGACAGTAAAAAATGAATTTTTGAATAATTTACTATAGAAAAGGCAATCCCTGGCGTAATTAAAATTTGAGACAGTAAAAAATGAATTTTTGAATAATTTACTATAGAAAAGGCAATCCCTGGCGTAATTAAAATTTGTGACAGAAAAAATTATTTTTTGCAAAATTTACTATAGAAAAGGCAATCCTTGACGTAATTAAAATTTGCGACAGTAAAAAATTATTTTTTGAATAATTTACTATAGAAAAGGCGTAATTATAATTTGCGACAGTAAAAAATGAATTTTTGAATAATTTACTATAGAAAAGGCAATCCCTGGCGTAATTAAAATTTGAGACAGTAAAAAATTATTTTTTGCAAAATTTACTATCGAAAAGGCAATCCCTGGCGTAATTAAAATTTGAGACAGTAAAAAATGAATTTTTGAATAATTTACTATAGAAAAGGCAATCCCTGGCGTATTTAAAATTTGAGACAGTATAAAATTATTTTTTGAATAATTTACTATAGAAAAGGCAATCCCTGGCGTAATTATAATTTGCGACAGTAAAAAATTATTTTTTGAATAATTTACTATAAAAAAGGCAATCCCTGGCGTAATTAAAATTTGAGGCAGTAAAAAATGAATTTTTGAATAATTTACTATAGAAAAGGCAATCCCTGGCGTAATTAAAATTTGAGACAGTAAAAAATGAATTTTTGAATAATTTACTATAGAAAAGGCAATCCCTGGCGTAATTAAAATTTGCGATAGTAAAAAATGAATTTTTTGAATAATTTACTATAGAAAACGTAATCCCTGGCGTAATTAAAAATTGAGACAGTAAAAAATGAATTTTTGAATAATTTACTATAGAAAAGGCAATCCCTGGCGTAATTATAACTTGCGACAGTAAAAAATTAATGTTTGAATAATTTACTATAGAAAAGGCAATCCCTGGCGTAATTAAAATTTGAGACAGTAAAAAATGAATTTTTGAATAATTTACTATAGAAAAGGCAATCCCTGGCGTAATTAAAATTTGAGACAGTATAAAATTATTTTTTGAATAATTTACTATAGAAAAGGCAATCCCTGGCGTAATTAAAATTTGCGACAGTAAAAAATTATTTTTTGAATAATTTACTATAGAAAAGGCAATCCCTGGCGTAATTAAAATTTGTGACAGAAAAAATTATTTTTTGCAAAATTTACTATAGAAAAGGCAATCCCTGGCGTAATTAAAATTTGAGACAGTAAAAAATGAATTTTTGAATAATTTACTATAGAAAAGGCAATCCCTGGCGTAATTAAAATTTGAGACAGTATAAAATTATTTTTTGAATAATTTACTATAGAAAAGGCAATCCCTGGCGTAATTAAAATTTGAGACAGTAAAAAATGAATTTTTGAATAATTTACTATAGAAAAGGCAATCCCTGGCCTAATTAAAATTTGAGACAGTAAAAAATGAATTTTTGAATAATTTACTATAGAAAAGGCAATCCCTGGCGTAATTAAAATTTGCGACAGTAAAAAATGAATTTTTGAATAATTTACTATAGAAAAGGCAATCCCTGGCGTAATTAAAATTTGAGACAGTAAAAAATGAATTTTTGAATAATTTACTATACAAAAGGCAATACCTGGCGTAATTAAAATTTGCGACAGTAAAAAATGAATTTTTGATTAATTTACTATAGAAAAGGCAATCCCTGGCGTAATTAAAATTTGAGACAGTATAAAATTATTTTTTGCAAAATTTACTATAGAAAAGGCAATCCCAGGCGTAATTAAAATTTGTGACAGAAAAAATTATTTTTTGCAAAATTTACTATAGAAAAGGCAATCCCTGGCGTAATTAAAATTTGAGACAGTAAAAAATGAATTTTTGAATAATTTACTATAGAAAAGGCAATCCCTGGCGTAATTAAAATTTGAGACAGTATAAAATGAATTTTTGAATAATTTACTATAGAAAAGGCAATCCCTGGCGTAATTAAAATTTGCGACAGTAAAAAATTATTTTTTGAATAATTTACTATAGAAAAGGCAATCCCTGGCGTAATTATAATTTGCGAGAGAAAAAAATTATTTTTTGAATAATTTACTATAGAAAAGGCAATCCCTGGCGTAATTAAAATTTGAGACGGTAAAAAATGAATTTTTGAATAATTTACTATAGAAAAGGCAATCCCTGGCGTAATTATAATTTGCGACAGAAAAAAATTAATTTTTGAATAATTTACTATAGAAAAGGCAATCCTGGCGTAATTATAATTTGCGACAGTAAAAAATTAATTTTTGAATAATTTACTATAGAAAAGGCAATCCCTGGCGTAATTAAAATTTGAGACAGTAAAAAATGAATTTTTGAATAATTTACTATAGAAAAGGCAATCCCTGGCGTAATTAAAATTTGAGACAGTAAAAAATGAATTTTTGAATAATTTACTATAGAAAAGGCAATCCCTGGCGTAATTAAAATTTGCGACAGTAAAAAATGAATTTTTGAATAATTTACTATAGAAAAGGCAATCCCTGGCGTAATTAAAATTTGAGACAGTAAAAAATGAATTTTTGAATAATTTACTATAGAAAAGGCAATACCTGGCGTAATTAAAATTTGCGACAGTAAAAAATGAATTTTTGATTAATTTACTATAGAAAAGGCAATCCCTGGCGTAATTATAATTTGCGACAGAAAAAAATTAATTTTTGAATAATTTACTATAGAAAAGGCAATCCCTGGCGTAATTAAAATTTGCGACAGTAAAAAATTATTTTTTGAATAAATTACTATAGAAAAGGCAATCCCTGGCGTAATTAAAATTTGAGACAGTATAAAATTATTTTTTTGAGTAATTTACTATAGAAAAGGCAATCCCTGGCGTAATTATAATTTGCGACAGTAAAAAATTAATTTTTGAATAATTTACTATAGAAAAGGCAATCCCTGGCGTAATTAAAATTTGCGACAGAAAAAATTATTTTTTGAATAATTTACTATATAAAAGGCAATCCCTGGCGTAATTATAATTTGCGACAGTAAAAAATGAATTTTTGAATAATTTACTATAGAAAAGGCAATCCCTGGCGTAATTAAAATTTGTGACAGAAAAAATTATTTTTTGCAAAATTTACTATAGAAAAGGCAATCCGTGGTGTAATTAAAATTTGCGACAGTAAAAAATTATTTTTTGAATAATTTACTATAGAAAAGGCAATCCCTGGCGTAATTATAATTTGCGACAGTAAAAAATGAATTTTTGAATAATTTACTATAGAAAAGGCAATCCCTGGCGTAATTAAAATTTGAGACAGTAAAAAATTATTTTTTGCAAAATTTACTATAGAAAAGGCAATCCCTGGCGTAATTAAAATTTGAGACAGTAAAAAATGAATTTTTGAATAATTTACTATAGAAAAGGCAATCCCTGGCGTATTTAAAATTTGAGACAGTATAAAATTATTTTTTGAATACTTTACTATAGAAAAGGCAATCCCTGGCGTAATTATAATTTGCGACAGTAAAAAATTATTTTTTGAATAATTTACTATAGAAAAGGCAACCCCTGGCGTAATTAAAATTTGAGACAGTAAAAAATGAATTTTTGAATAATTTACTATAGAAAAGGCAATCTCTGGCGTAATTAAAATTTGAGACAGTAAAAAATGAATTTTTGAATAATTTACTATAGAAAAGGCAATCCCTGGCGTAATTAAAATTTATGACAGAAAACATTATTTTTTGCAAAATTTACTATAGAAAAGGCAATCCTTGGCGTAATTAAAACTTGCGACAGTAAAAAATTATTTTTTGAATAATTTACTATAGAAAAGGCGTAGTTATAATTTGCTACAGTAAAAAATGAATTTTTGAATAATTTACTATAGAAAAGGCAATCCCTGGCGTAATTAAATTTGAGAGAGTAAAAAATTATTTTTTGCAAAATTTACTTTAGAAAAGGCAATCCCTGGCGTAATTAAAATTTGAGACAGTAAAAAATGAATTTTTGAATAATTTACTATAGAAAAGGCAATCCCTGGCGTATTTAAAATTTGAGACAGTATAAAATTATTTTTTGAATAATTTACTATAGAAAAGGCAATCCCTGGCGTAATTATAATTTGCGACAGTAAAAAATTATTTTTTGAATAATTTACTATAGAAAAGGCAATCCCTGGCGTAATTAAAATTTGAGACAGTAAAAAATGAATTTTTGAATAATTTACTATAGAAAAGGCAATCCCTGGCGTAATTAAAATTTGAGACAGTAAAAAATGAATTTTTGAATAATTTACTATAGAAAAGGCAATCCCTGGCGTAATTAAAATTTGCGATAGTAAAAAATGAATTTTTTGAATAATTTACTATAGAAAACGCAATCCCTGGCGTAATTAAAATTGAGACAGTAAAAAATGAATTTTTGAATAATTTACTATAGAAAAGGCAATCCCTGGCGTAATTATAACTTGCGACAGTAAAAAATTAATGTTTGAATAATTTACTATAGAAGAGGCAATCCCTGGCGTAATTAAAATTTGAGACAGTATAAAATTATTTTTTGAATAATTTACTATAGAAAAGGCAATCCCTGGCGTAATTAAAATTTGCGACAGTAAAAAATGATTTTTTGAATAATTTACTATAGAAAAGGCAATCCCTGGCGTAATTAAAATTTGTGACAGAAAAAATTATTTTTTGCAAAATTTACTATAGAAAAGGCAATCCCTGGCGTAATTAAAATTTGAGACAGTAAAAAATGAATTTTTGAATAATTTACTATAGAAAAGGCAATCCCTGGCGTAATTAAAATTTGAGACAGTATAAAATTATTTTTTTGCAAAATTTACTATAGAAAAGGCAATCCCTGGCGTAATTAAAATTTGAGACAGTAAAAAATGAATTTTTGAATAATTTACTATAGAAAAGGCAATCCCTGGCGTAATTAAAATTTGAGACAGTAAAAAATGAATTTTTGAATAATTTACTATAGAAAAGGCAATCCCTGGCGTAATTAAAATTTGAGACAGTAAAAAATGAATTTTTGGATAATTTACTATAGAAAAGGCAATCCCTGGCGTAATTAAAATTTGCGACAGTAAAAAATTATTTTTTGAATAATTTACCATAGAAAAGGCAATCCCTGGTGTAATTAAAATTTGAGAGAGGATAAAATTATTTTTTGAATAATTTACTATAGAAAAGGCAATACCTGGCGTAATTATAATTTGCGACAGTAAAAAATTAATTTTTGAATAATTTACTATAGAAAAGGCAATCCCTGGCGTAATTATAATTTGCGACAGTAAAAAATGAATTTTTGAATAATTTACTATAGAAAAGGCAATCCCTGGCGTAATTAAAATTTGAGACAGTAAAAAATGAATTTTTGAATAATTTACTATAGAAAAGGCAATCCCTGGCGTAATTAAAATTTGAGACAGTAAAAAATGAATTTTTGAATAATTTACTATAGAAAAGGCAATCCCTGGCGTAATTAAAATTTGCGACAGTAAAAAATGAATTTTGAATAATTTACTATAGAAAAGGCAATCCCTGGCGTAATTAAAATTTGAGACAGTAAAAAATGAATTTTTGAATAATTTACTATAGAAAAGGCAATACCTGGCGTAATTAAAATTTGCGACAGTAAAAAATGAATTTTTGATTAATTTACTATAGAAAAGGCAATCCCTGGCGTAATTAAAATTTGAGACAGAAAAAAATGAATTTTTGAATAATTTACTATAGAAAAGGCAATCCCTGGCGTAATTAAAATTTGAGACAGTAAAAAATGAATTTTTGAATAATTTACTATAGAAAAGGCAATCCCTGGCGTTATTACAATTTGCGACAGAAAAAAATTAATTTTTGAATAATTTACTATAGAAAAGGCAATCCCTGGCGTAATTATAATTTGCGACAGTAAAAAATGAATTTTTGAATAATTTACTATAGAAAAGGCAATCCCTGGCGTAATTAAAATTTGAGACAGTAAAAAATGAATTTTTGAATAATTTACTATAGAAAAGGCAATCCCTGGCGTAATTAAAATTTGAGACAGTAAAAAATGAATTTTTGAATAATTTACTATAGAAAAGGCAATCCCTGGCGTACTTAAAATTTGCGATAGTAAAAAATGAATTTTTTGAATAATTTACTATAGAAAACGCAATCCCTGGCGTAATTAAAAATTGAGACAGTAAAAAATGAATTTTTGAATAATTTACTATAGAAAAGGCAATCTCTGGCGTAATTATAACTTGCGACAGTAAAAAATTAATGTTTGAATAATTTACTATAGAAGAGGCAATCCCTGGCGTAATTAAAATTTGAGACAGTATAAAATTATTTTTTGAATAATTTACTATAGAAAAGGCAATCCCTGGCGTAATTAAAATTTGCGACAGTAAAAAATTATTTTTTGAATAATTTACTATAGAAAAGGCAATCCCTGGCGTAATTAAAATTTGTGACAGAAAAAATTATTTTTTGCAAAATTTACTATAGAAAAGGCAATCCCTGGCGTAATTAAAATTTGAGACAGTAAAAAATGAATTTTTGAATAATTTACTATAGAAAAGGCAATCCCTGGCGTAATTAAATTTGAGACAGTATAAAATTATTTTTGCAAAATTTACTATAGAAAAGGCAATCCCTGGCGTAATTAAAATTTGAGACAGTAAAAAAATGAATTTTTGAATAATTTACTATAGAAAAGGCAATCCCTGGCGTAATTAAAATTTGAGACAGTAAAAAATGAATTTTTGAATAATTTACTATAGAAAAGGCAATCCCTGGCGTAATTAAAATTTGAGACAGGAAAAAATGAATTTTTGAATAATTTACTATAGAAAAGGCAATCCCTGGCGTAATTAAAATTTGCGACAGTAAAAAATTATTTTTTGAATAATTTACCATAGAAAAGGCAATCCCCTGGTGTAATTAAAATTTGAGAGAGGATAAAATTATTTTTTGAATAATTTACTATAGAAAAGGCAATACCTGGCGTAATTATAATTTGCGACAGTAAAAATTAATTTTTGAATAATTTACTATAGAAAAGGCAATCCCTGGCGTAATTATAATTTGCGACAGTAAAAAATGAATTTTTGAATAATTTACTATAGAAAAGGCAATCCCTGGCGTAATTAAAATTTGAGACAGTAAAAAATGAATTTTTGAATAATTTACTATAGAAAAGGCAATCCCTGGCGTAATTAAAATTTGAGACAGTAAAAAATGAATTTTTGAATAATTTACTATAGAAAAGGCAATCCCTGGCGTAATTAAAATTTGTGACAGAAAAAATTATTTTTTGCAAAATTTACTATAGAAAAGGCAATCCCTGGCGTAATTAAAATTTGAGACAGTAAAAAATGAATTTTTGAATAATTTACTATAGAAAAGGCAATCCCTGGCGTAATTAAAATTTGAGACAGTATAAAATTATTTTTTGAATAATTTACTATAGAAAAGGCAATCCCTGGCGTAATTAAAATTTGAGACAGTAAAAAATGAATTTTTGAATAATTTACTATAGAAAAGGCAATCCCTGGCCTAATTAAAATTTGAGACAGTAAAAAATGAATTTTTGAATAATTTACTATAGAAAAGGCAATCCCTGGCGTAATTAAAATTTGCGACAGTAAAAAATGAATTTTTGAATAATTTACTATAGAAAAGGCAATCCCTGGCGTAATTAAAATTTGAGACAGTAAAAAATGAATTTTTGAATAATTTACTATACAAAAGGCAATACCTGGCGTAATTAAAATTTGCGACAGTAAAAAATGAATTTTTGATTAATTTACTATAGAAAAGGCAATCCCTGGCGTAATTAAAATTTGAGACAGTATAAAATTATTTTTTGCAAAATTTACTATAGAAAAGGCAATCCCAGGCGTAATTAAAATTTGTGACAGAAAAAATTATTTTTTGCAAAATTTACTATAGAAAAGGCAATCCCTGGCGTAATTAAAATTTGAGACAGTAAAAAATGAATTTTTGAATAATTTACTATAGAAACGGCAATCCCTGGCGTAATTAAAATTTGAGACAGTATAAAATGAATTTTTGAATAATTTACTATAGAAAAGGCAATCCCTGGCGTAATTAAAATTTGCGACACTAAAAAATTATTTTTTGAATAATTTACTATAGAAAAGGCAATCCCTGGCGTAATTATAATTTGCGAGAGAAAAAAATTATTTTTTTGAATAATTTACTATAGAAAAGGCAATCCCTGGCGTAATTAAAATTTGAGACGGTAAAAAATGAATTTTTGAATAATTTACTATAGAAAAGGCAATCCCTGGCGTAATTATAATTTGCGACAGAAAAAAATTAATTTTTGAATAATTTACTATAGAAAAGGCAATCCCTGGCGTAATTATAATTTGCGACAGTAAAAAATGAATTTTTGAATAATTTACTATAGAAAAGGCAATCCCTGGCGTAATTAAAATTTGAGACAGTAAAAAATGAATTTTTGAATAATTTACTATAGAAAAGGCAATCCCTGGCGTAATTAAAATTTGAGACAGTAAAAAATGAATTTTTGAATAATTTACTATAGAAAAGGCAATCCCTGGCGTAATTAAAATTTGCGACAGTAAAAAATGAATTTTTGAATAATTTACTATAGAAAAGGCAATCCCTGGCGTAATTAAAATTTGAGACAGTAAAAAATGAATTTTTGAATAATTTACTATAGAAAAGGCAATACCTGGCGTAATTAAAATTTGCGACAGTAAAAAATGAATTTTTGATTAATTTACTATAGAAAAGGCAATCCCTGGCGTAATTATAATTTGCGACAGAAAAAAATTAATTTTTGAATAATTTACTATAGAAAAGGCAATCCCTGGCGTAATTAAAATTTGCGACAGTAAAAAATTATTTTTTGAATAAATTACTATAGAAAAGGCAATCCCTGGCGTAATTAAAATTTGAGACAGTATAAAATTATTTTTTGAGTAATTTACTATAGAAAAGGCAATCCCTGGCGTAATTATAATTTGCGACAGTAAAAAATTAATTTTTGAATAATTTACTATAGAAAAGGCAATCCCTGGCGTAATTAAAATTTGCGACAGAAAAAATTATTTTTTGAATAATTTACTATATAAAAGGCAATCCCTGGCGTAATTATAATTTGCGACAGTAAAAAATGAATTTTTGAATAATTTACTATAGAAAAGGCAATCCCTGGCGTAATTAAAATTTGTGACAGAAAAAATTATTTTTTGCAAAATTTACTATAGAAAAGGCAATCCCTGGTGTAATTAAAATTTGCGACAGTAAAAAATTATTTTTTGAATAATTTACTATAGAAAAGGCAATCCCTGGCGTAATTATAATTTGCGACAGTAAAAAATGAATTTTTGAATAATTTACTATAGAAAAGGCAATCCCTGGCGTAATTAAAATTTGAGACAGTAAAAAATTATTTTTTGCAAAATTTACTATAGAAAAGGCAATCCCTGGCGTAATTAAAATTTGAGACAGTAAAAAATGAATTTTTGAATAATTTACTATAGAAAAGGCAATCCCTGGCGTATTTAAAATTTGAGACAGTATAAAAATTATTTTTTGAATACTTTACTATAGAAAAGGCAATCCCTGGCGTAATTATAATTTGCGACAGTAAAAAATTATTTTTTGAATAATTTACTATAGAAAAGGCAACCCCTGGCGTAATTAAAATTTGAGACAGTAAAAAATGAATTTTTGAATAATTTACTATAGAAAAGGCAATCTCTGGCGTAATTAAAATTTGAGACAGTAAAAAATGAATTTTTGAATAATTTACTATAGAAAAGGCAATCCCTGGCGTAATTAAAATTTATGACAGAAAAATTATTTTTTGCAAAATTTACTATAGAAAAGGCAATCCTTGGCGTAATTAAAACTTGCGACAGTAAAAAATTATTTTTTGAATAATTTACTATAGAAAAGGCGTAGTTATAATTTGCTACAGTAAAAAATGAATTTTTGAATAATTTACTATAGAAAAGGCAATCCCTGGCGTAATTAAAATTTGAGAGAGTAAAAAATTATTTTTTGCAAAATTTACTATAGAAAAGGCAATCCCTGGCGTAATTAAAATTTGAGACAGTAAAAAATGAATTTTTGAATAATTTACTATAGAAAAGGCAATCCCTGGCGTATTTAAAATTTGAGACAGTATAAAATTATTTTTTGAATAATTTACTATAGAAAAGGCAATCCCTGGCGTAATTATAATTTGCGACAGTAAAAAATTATTTTTTGAATAATTTACTATAGAAAAGGCAATCCCTGGCGTAATTAAAATTTGAGACAGTAAAAAATGAATTTTTGAATAATTTACTATAGAAAAGGCAATCCCTGGCGTAATTAAAATTTGAGACAGTAAAAAATGAATTTTTGAATAATTTACTATAGAAAAGGCAATCCCTGGCGTAATTAAAATTTGCGATAGTAAAAAATGAATTTTTTGAATAATTTACTATAGAAAACGCAATCCCTGGCGTAATTAAAAATTGAGACAGTAAAAAATAAATTTTTGAATAATTTTACTATAGAAAAGGCAATCCCTGGCGTAATTATAACTTGCGACAGTAAAAAATTAATGTTTGAATAATTTACTATAGAAGAGGCAATCCCTGGCGTAATTAAAATTTGAGACAGTATAAAATTATTTTTTGAATAATTTACTATAGAAAAGGCAATCCCTGGCGTAATTAAAATTTGCGACAGTAAAAATTATTTTTTGAATAATTTACTATAGAAAAGGCAATCCCTGGCGTAATTAAAATTTGTGACAGAAAAAATTATTTTTTTGCAAAATTTACTATAGAAAAGGCAATCCCTGGCGTAATTAAAATTTGAGACAGTAAAAAATGAATTTTTGAATAATTTACTATAGAAAAGGCAATCCCTGGCGTAATTAAAATTTGAGACAGTATAAAATTATTTTTTGCAAAATTTACTATAGAAAAGGCAATCCCTGGCGTAATTAAAATTTGAGACAGTAAAAAATGAATTTTTGAATAATTTACTATAGAAAAGGCAATCCCTGGCGTAATTAAAATTTGAGACAGTAAAAAATGAATTTTTGAATAATTTACTATAGAAAAGGCAATCCCTGGCGTAATTAAAATTTGAGACAGTAAAAAATGAATTTTTGGATAATTTACTATAGAAAAGGCAATCCCTGGCGTAATTAAAATTTGCGACAGTAAAAAATTATTTTTTGAATAATTTACCATAGAAAAGGCAATCCCTGGTGTAATTAAAATTTGAGAGAGGATAAAATTATTTTTTGAATAATTTACTATAGAAAAGGCAATACCTGGCGTAATTATAATTTGCGACAGTAAAAAATTAATTTTTGAATAATTTACTATAGAAAAGGCAATCCCTGGCGTAATTATAATTTGCGACAGTAAAAAATGAATTTTTGAATAATTTACTATAGAAAAGGCAATCCCTGGCGTAATTAAAATTTGAGACAGTAAAAAATGAATTTTTGAATAATTTACTATAGAAAAGGCAATCCCTGGCGTAATTAAAATTTGAGACAGTAAAAAATGAATTTTTGAATAATTTTACTATAGAAAAGGCAATCCCTGGCGTAATTAAAATTTGCGACAGTAAAAAATGAATTTTTGAATAATTTACTATAGAAAAGGCAATCCCTGGCGTAATTAAAATTTGAGACAGTAAAAAATGAATTTTTGAATAATTTACTATAGAAAAGGCAATACCTGGCGTAATTAAAATTTGCGACAGTAAAAAATGAATTTTTGATTAATTTACTATAGAAAAGGCAATCCCTGGCGTAATTAAAATTTGAGACAGAAAAAATTATTTTTTGCAAAATTTACTATAGAAAAGGCAATCCCTGGCGTAATTAAAATTTGAGACAGTATAAAATTATTTTTTGCAAAATTTACTATAGAAAAGGCAATCCCTGGCGTAATTAAAATTTGAGACAGTAAAAAATGAATTTTTGAATAATTTACTATAGAAAAGGCAATCCCTGGCGTAATTAAAATTTGAGACAGTATAAAATTATTTTTTGAATAATTTACTATAGAAAAGGCAATCCCTGGCGTAATTAAAATTTGAGACAGTAAAAAATGAATTTTTGAATAATTTACTATAGAAAAGGCAATCCCTGGCGTAATTATAATTTGCGAGAGAAAAAAATTATTTTTTGAATAATTTACTATAGAAAAGGCAATCCCTGGCGTAATTAAAATTTGAGACAGTAAAAAATGAATTTTTGAATAATTTACTATAGAAAAGGCAATCCCTGGCGTTATTACAATTTGCGACAGAAAAAAATTAATTTTTGAATAATTTACTATAGAAAAGGCAATCCCTGGCGTAATTATAATTTGCGACAGTAAAAAATGAATTTTTGAATAATTTACTATAGAAAAGGCAATCCCTGGCGTAATTAAAATTTGAGACAGTAAAAAATGAATTTTTGAATAATTTACTATAGAAAAGGCAATGCCTGGCGTAATTAAAATTTGAGACAGTAAAAAATGAATTTTTGAATAATTTACTATAGAAAAGGCAATCCCTGGCGTAGTTAAAATTTGCGATAGTAAAAAATGAATTTTTTGAATAATTTACTATAGAAAACGCAATCCCTGGCGTAATTAAAAATTGAGACAGTAAAAAATGAATTTTTGAATAATTTACTATAGAAAAGGCAATCTCTGGCGTAATTATAACTTGCGACAGTAAAAAATTAATGTTTGAATAATTTACTATAGAAGAGGCAATCCCTGGCGTAATTAAAATTTGAGACAGTATAAAATTATTTTTTGAATAATTTACTATAGAAAAGGCAATCCCTGGCGTAATTAAAATTTGCGACAGTAAAAAATTATTTTTTGAATAATTTACTATAGAAAAGGCAATCCCTGGCGTAATTAAAATTTGTGACAGAAAAAATTATTTTTTGCAAAATTTACTATAGAAAAGGCAATCCCTGGCGTAATTAAAATTTGAGACAGTAAAAAATGAATTTTTGAATAATTTACTATAGAAAAGGCAATCCCTGGCGTAATTAAAATTTGAGACAGTATAAAATTATTTTTTGCAAAATTTACTATAGAAAAGGCAATCCCTGGCGTAATTAAAATTTGAGACAGTAAAAAATGAATTTTTGAATAATTTACTATAGAAAAGGCAATCCCTGGCGTAATTAAATTTGAGACAGTAAAAAATGAATTTTTGAATAATTTACTATAGAAAAGGCAATCCCTGGCGTAATTAAAATTTGAGACAGTAAAAATGAATTTTTGAATAATTTACTATAGAAAAGGCAATCCCTGGCGTAATTAAAATTTGCGACAGTAAAAAATTATTTTTTGAATAATTTACCATAGAAAAGGCAATCCCTGGTGTAATTAAAATTTGAGAGAGGATAAAATTATTTTTTGAATAATTTACTATAGAAAAGGCAATACCTGGCGTAATTATAATTTGCGACAGTAAAAATTAATTTTTGAATAATTTACTATAGAAAAGGCAATCCCTGGCGTAATTATAATTTGCGACAGTAAAAAATGAATTTTTGAATAATTTACTATAGAAAAGGCAATCCCTGGCGTAATTAAAATTTGAGACAGTAAAAAATGAATTTTTGAATAATTTACTATAGAAAAGGCAATCCCTGGCGTAATTAAAATTTGAGACAGTAAAAAATGAATTTTTGAATAATTTACTATAGAAAAGGCAATCCCTGGCGTAATTAAAATTTGCGACAGTAAAAAATGAATTTTTGAATAATTTACTATAGAAAAGGCAATCCCTGGCGTAATTAAAATTTGAGACAGTAAAAAATGAATTTTTGAATAATTTACTATAGAAAAGGCAATACCTGGCGTAATTAAAATTTGCGACAGTAAAAAATGAATTTTTGATTAATTTACTATAGAAAAGGCAATCCCTGGCGTAATTAAAATTTGAGACAGAAAAAATTATTTTTTTGCAAAATTTACTATAAAAAAGGCAATCCCTGGCGTAATTAAAATTTGAGACAGTATAAAATTATTTTTTGCAAAATTTACTATAGAAAAGGCAATCCCTGCGTAATTAAAATTTGAGACAGTAAAAAATGAATTTTTGAATAATTTACTATAGAAAAGGCAATCCTGGCGTAATTAAAATTTCAGACAGTATAAAATTATTTTTTGAATAATTTACTATAGAAAAGGCAATCCCTGGCGTAATTAAAATTTGAGACAGTAAAAAATGAATTTTTGAATAATTTACTATAGAAAAGGCAATCCCTGGCGTAATTATAATTTGCGAGAGAGAAAAAAATTATTTTTTGAATAATTTACTATAGAAAAGGCAATCCCTGGCGTAATTAAAATTTGAGACAGTAAAAAATGAATTTTTGAATAATTTACTATAGAAAAGGCAATCCCTGGCGTAATTATAATTTGCGACAGAAAAAAATTAATTTTTGAATAATTTACTATAAAAAAGGCAATCCCTGGCGTAATTATGATTTGCGACAGTAAAAAATGAATTTTTGAATAATTTACTATAGAAAATGCAATCCCTGGCGTAATTAAAATTTGAGACAGTATAAAATTATTTTTTGAATAATTTACTATAGAAAAGGCAATCCCTGGCGTAATTAAAATTTGAGACAGTAAAAAAATGAATTTTTGAATAATTTACTATAGAAAAGGCAATCCCTGGCGTAATTAAAATTTGCGACAGTAAAAAATTATTTTTTGAATAATTTACTATAGAAAAGGCAATCCTTGGCGTAATTAAAATTAGCGACAGAAAAAAATTAATTTTTGAATAATTTACTATAGAAAAGGCAATCCCTGGCGTAATTATAATTTGCGACAGTAAAAAATGAATTTTTGAATAATTTACTATAGAAAAGGCAATCCCTGGCGTAATTAAAATTTGAGACAGTAAAAAATTATTTTTTGCAAATTTACTATAGAAAAGGCAATCCCTGGCGTAATTATAATTAGCGACAGAAAAAAAATAATTTTTGAATAATTTACTATAGAAAAGGCAATCCCTGGCGTAATTATAAATGGCGACAGTAAAAAATGATTTTTTGAATTATTTACTATAGAAAAGGCAATCCCTGGCGTAATTAAAATTTGCGACAGTATAAAATTATTTTTTGAATAATTTACTATAGAAAAGGCAATCCCTGGCGTAATTAAAATTTGCGACAGAAAAAATTATTTTTTGCAAAATTTTCTATAGAAAAAGCAATCCCTGGCGTAATTAAAATTTGCGACAGTATAAAATTATTTTTTGAATAATTTACTATAGAAAAGGCAATCCCTGGCGTAATTAAAATTTGCGACAGAAAAAATTATTTTTTGCAAAATTTACTATAGAAAAGGCAATCCCTGGCGTAATTAAAAATTTGAGACAGTAAAAAATGAATTTTTGAATAATTTACTATAGAAAAGGCAATCCCTGGCGTAATTAAAATTTGAGACAATAAAAAATGAATTTTTGAATAATTTACTATAGAAAGGCAATCCCTGGCGTAATTAAAATTTGAGACAGTAAAAAATGAATTTTTGAATAATTTACTATAGAAAAGGCAATCCTTGGTGTAATTAAAATTTGTGACAGTAAAAAATGAATTTTTGAATAATTTACTATAGAAAAGGCAATCCCTGGCGTAATTAAAATTTGAGACAGTAAAAAATGAATTTTTGAATAATTTACAATAGAAAAGGCAATCCCTGGCGTAATTAAAATTTGAGACAGAAAAAATTATTTTTGCAAAATTTACTATAGAAAAGGCAATCCCTGTCGTAATTAAAATTTGAGACAGTATAAAATTATTTTTTGCAAAATTTACTATAGAAAAGGCAATCCCTGGCGTAATTAAAATTTGTGACAGAAAAAATTATTTTTTGCAAAATTTACTATAGAAAAGGCAATCCCTGGCGTAATTAAAATTTGAGACAGTAAAAAATGAATTTTTGAATAATTTACTATAGAAAAGGCAATCCCTGGCGTAATTAAAATTTGAGACAGTAAAAAATGAATTTTTGAATAATTTACTATAGAAAAGGCAATCCCTGGCGTAATTATAATTTGCGACAGAAAAAAATTATTTTTTGAATAATTTACTATAGAAAAGGCAATCCCTGGCGTAATTAAAATTTGAGACAGTAAAAAAATGAATTTTTGAATAATTTACTATAGAAAAGGCAATCCCTGGCGTATTTAAAATTTGAGACAGAAAAAATTATTTTTTGAATAATTTACTATAGAAAAGGCAATCCCTGGCGTAATTAAAATTTGAAACAGTAAAAAATGAATTTTTGAATAATTTACTATAGAAAAGGCAATCCTGGCGTAATTAAAATTTGAGACAGAAAAAAATATTTTTTGAATAATTTACTATAGAAAAGGCAATCCCTGGCGTAACTAAATTTGAGACAGTAAAAAATTATTTTTTGAATAATTTACTATAGAAAAGGCAATCCCTGGCGTAATTAAAATTTGAGACAGTAAAAAATGAATTTTTGAATAATTTACTATAGAAAAGGCAATCCCTGGCGTATTTAAAATTTGAGATAGTATAAAATTATTTTTTGAATAATTTACTATAGAAAAGGCAATCCCTGGCGTAAGTAAAATTTGAGACAGTAAAAAATGAATTTTTGAATAATTTACTATAGAAAAGGCAATCCCTGTCGTAATTAAAATTTGAGACAGTAAAAAATGAATTTTTGAATAATTTACTATAGAAAAGGCAATCCCTGGCGTAATTAAAATTTGCGACAGTAAAAAACTATTTTTTGAATAATTTACTATAGAAAAGGCAATCCCTGGCGTAATTAAAATTTGCGACACTAAACAATTATTTTTTGAATAATTTACTATAGAAAAGGCAATCCCTGGCGTAATTAAAATTTGAGACAGTAAAAAATGAATTTTTGAATAATTTACTATAGAAAAGGCAATCCCTGGCGTAATTAAAATTTGAGACAGTAAAAAATGAATTTTTGAATATTTTACTATAGAAAAGGCAATCCCTGGCGTAATTAAAATATGAGACAGTAAAAAATGAATTTTTGAATAATTTACTATAGAAAAGGCAATCCCTGGCGTAATTAAAATTTGTGACAGAAAAAATTATTTTTTGCAAAATTTACTATAGAAAAGGCAATCCCTGGCGTAATTAAAATTTGAGACAGTATAAAATTATTTTTTCCAAAATTTACTATAGAAAAGGCAATCCCTGGCGTAATTAAAATTTGAGACTGTATAAAATTATTTTTTGAATAATTTACTATAGAAAAGGCAATCCCTGCCGTAATTAAAATTTGTGACAGAAAAAATTATTTTTTGAATAATTTACTATAGAAAAGGCAATCCCTGGCGTAATTAAAATTTGTGACAGAAAAAATGAATTTTTGAATAATTTACTATAGAAAAGGCAATCCCTGGCGTAATTAAAATTTGCGACAGTAAAAATGAATTTTTTGAATAATTTACTATAGAAAAGGCAATCCCTGGCGTAATTAAAATTTGTGACAGAAAAAATGAATTTTTGAATAATTTACTATAGAAAAGGCAATCCCTGGCGTAATTAAAATTTGCGACAGTATAAAATGAATTTTTGAATAATTTACTATAGAAAAGGCAATCCCTGGCGTATTTAAAATTTGAGACAGTATAAAATTATTTTTTGAATAATTTACTATAGAAAAGGCAATCCCTGGCGTAATTAAAATTTGAGACAGAAAAAATTTATTTTTTGAATAATTTACTATAGAAAAGGCAATCCCTGGCGTAATTAAAATTTGAGACAGTAAAAAATTTTTTTTTGAATAATTTACTATAGAAAAGGCAATCCCTGGCGTAATTAAAATTTGAGACAGTAAAAAATGAATTTTTGGATAATTTCCTATAGAAAAGGCAATCCCTGGCTTATTTAAAATTTGAGACAGTATAAAATTATTTTTTGAATAATTTACTATAGAAAAGGCAATCCCTGGCATAATTAAAATTTGAGACAGTAAAAAATGAATTTTTGAATAATTTACTATAGAAAAGGCAATCCCTGTCGTAATTAAAATTTGAGACAGTAAAAAATTAATTTTTGAATAATTTACTATAGGAAAGGCAATCCCTGGCGTAATTAAAATTTGCGACAGTAAAAAATTATATTTGAATAATTTACTATAGAAAAAGCAATCCCTGGCGTAATTAAAATTTGCGACACTAAACGATTATTTTTTGAATAATTTACTATAGAAAAGGCAATACCTGGCGTAATTAAAATTTGAGGCAGTAAAAAATGAATTTTTGAATAATTTACTATAGAAAAGGCAATCCCTGGCGTAATTAAATTTTGAGACAGTAAAAAATGAATTTTTGAATAATTTACTATAGAAAAGGCAATCCTGGCGTAATTAAAATTTGAGACAGTAAAAAATGAATTTTTGAATAATTTACTATAGAAAAGGCAATCCCTGGCGTAATTAAAATTTGTGACAGAAAAAATTATTTTTTGCAAAATTTACTATAGAAAAGGCAATCCCTGGCGTAATTAAAATTTGAGACAGTATAAAATTATTTTTTGCAAAATTTACTATAGAAAAGGCAATCCCTGGCGTAATTAAAATTTGAGACAGTATAAAATTATTTTTTGAAAAATTTACTATAGGAAAGGCAATCCCTGGCGTAATTAAAATTTGTGACAGAAAAAATTATTTTTTGAATAATTTACTATAGAAAAGGCAATCCCTGGCGTAATTAAATTTTGAGACAGTAAAAAATGAATTTTTGGATAATTTACTATAGAAAAGGCAATCCCTGGCGTAATTAAAATTTGAGACAGTAAAAAATGAATTTTTGAATAATTTACTATAGAAAAGGCAATCCCTGGCGTAATTAAAATTTGAGACAGTATAAAATTATTTTTTGAATAATTTACTATAGAAAAGGCAATCCCTGGCGTAATTAAAATTTGAGACAGTAAAAAATTATTTTTTGAATAATTTACTATAGAAAAGGCAATCCCTGGCGTAATTAAAATTTGAGACAGAAAAAAATTATTTTTTGAATAATTTACTATAGAAAAGGCAATCCCTGGCGTAATTAAAATTTGAGACAGTAAAAAATTATTTTTTGCAAAATTTACTATAGAAAAGGCAATCCCTGGCGTAATTAAAATTTGAGAAAGTAAAAAATGAATTTTTGAATAATTTACTATAGAAAAGGCAATCCCTGGCGTAATTAAAATTTGAGACAGTAAAAAATTATTTTTTGCAAAATTTACTATAGAAAAGGCAATCCCTGGCGTAATTATAATTTGCGACAGTAAAAATTATTTTTTGAAAAATTTACTATAGAAAAGGCAATCCCTGGCGTAATTAAAATTTGAGACAGTAAAAAATGAATTTTTGAATAATTTACTATAGAAAAGGCAATCCCTGGCGTAATTATAATTTGCGACAGTAAAAAATTAAGTTTTGAATAATTTACTATAGAAAAGGCAATCCCTGGCGTAATTAAAATTTGCGACAGTAAAAAATTAATTTTTGAATAATTTACTATAGAAAAGGCAATCCCTGGCGTAATTAAAATTTGAGACAGGATAAAATTATTTTTTGAATAATTTACTATAGAAAAGGCAATCCCTGGCGTAATTAAAATTTGAGACAGTATAAAATTATTTTTTGAATAATTTACTATAGAAAAGGCAATCCCTGGCGTAATTAAAATTTGCGACAGTATAAAATTAATTTTTGAATAATTTACTATAGAAAAGGCAATCCCTGGCGTAATTAAAACTTGAGACAGTATAAAATTATTTTTTGAATAATTTACTATAGAAAAGGTAATCCCTGGCCTAATTAAAATTTGAGACAGTATAAAATGAATTTTTGAATAATTTACTATAGAAAAGGCAATCCCTGGCGTATTTAAAATTTGAGACAGTAAAAAATGAATTTTTGAATAATTTACTATAGAAAAGGCAATCCCTGGCGTAATTAAAATTTGAGACAGTAAAAAATGAATTTTTGAATAATTTACTATAGAAAAGGCAATCCCTGGCGTAATTAAAATTTGAGACAGTAAAAAATGAATTTTTTGAATAATTTACTATAGAAAAGGCAATCCCTGGCGTAATTAAAATTTGCGACAGTATAAAATGAATTTTTGAATAATTTACTACAGAAAAGGCAACCCCTGGCGTAATTAAAATTTGAGACAGTAAAAAATTATTTTTTGCAAAATTTACTATAGAAAAGGCAATCCCTGGCGTAATTAAAATTTGAGACAGTAAAAAATGAATTTTTGAATAATTTACTATAGAAAAGGCAATCCCTGGCGTAATTAAAATTTGAGACAGTAAAAAATTATTTTTTGCAAAATTTACTATAGAAAAGGCAATCCCTGGCGTAATTATAATTTGCGACAGTATAAAATGAATTTTTGTAAAATTTACTATAGAAAAGGCAATCCCTGGCGTAATTATAATTTGCGACAGTAAAAATTATTTTTTGAAAAATTTACTATAGAAAAGGCAATCCCTGGCGTAATTAAAATTTGAGACAGTAAAAAATGAATTTTTGAATAATTTACTATAGAAAAGGCAATCCCTGGCGTAATTATAATTTGCGACAGTAAAAAATTAAGTTTTGAATAATTTACTATAGAAAAGGCAATCCCTGGCGTAATTAAAATTTGCGACAGTAAAAAATTATTTTTTGAATAATTTACTATAGAAAAGGCAATCCCTGGCGTAATTAAAATTTGAGACAGGATAAAATTATTTTTGAATAATTTACTATAGAAAAGGCAATCCCTGGCGTAATTAAAATTTGAGACAGTATAAAATTATTTTTTGAATAATTTACTATAGAAAAGGCAATCCCTGGCGTAATTAAAATTTGCGACAGTATAAAATTAATTTTTGAATAATTTACTATAGAAAAGGCAATCCCTGGCGTAATTAAAACTTGAGACAGTATAAAATTATTTTTTGAATAATTTACTATAGAAAAGGTAATCCCTGGCCTAATTAAAATTTGAGACAGTATAAAATGAATTTTTGAATAATTTACTATAGAAAAGGCAATCCCTGGCGTATTTAAAATTTGAGACAGTAAAAAATGAATTTTTGGATTATTTACTATAGAAAAGGCAATCCCTGGCGTAATTAAAATTTGAGACAGTAAAAAATGAATTTTTGAATAATTTACTATAGAAAAGGCAATCCCTGGCGTAATTAAAATTTGAGACAGTATAAAATTATTTTTTGAATAATTTACTATAGAAAAGGCAATCCCTGGCGTAATTAAAATTTGAGACAGTAAAAAATTATTTTTTGAATAATTTACTATAGAAAAGGCAATCCCTGGCGTAATTAAAATTTGAGACAGAAAAAAATTACTTTTTGAATAATTTACTATAGAAAAGGCAATCCCTGGCGTAATTAAAATTTGAGACAGTAAAAAATTATTTTTTGCAAAATTTACTATAGAAAAGGCAATCCCTGGCGTAATTAAAATTTGAGACAGTAAAAAATGAATTTTTGAATAATTTACTATAGAAAAGGCAATCCCTGGCGTAATTAAAATTTGAGACAGTAAAAAATTATTTTTTGCAAAATTTACTATAGAAAAGGCAATCCCTGGCGTAATTATAATTTGCGACAGTATAAAATGAGTTTTTGTAAAATTTACTATAGAAAAGGCAATCCCTGGCGTAATTATAATTTGCGACAGTAAAAATTATTTTTGAAAAATTTACTATAGAAAAGGCAATCCCTGGCGTAATTAAAATTTGAGACAGTAAAAAATGAATTTTTGAATAATTTACTATAGAAAAGGCAATCCCTGGCGTAATTATAATTTGCGACAGTAAAAAATTAAGTTTTGAATAATTTACTATAGAAAAGGCAATCCCTGGCGTAATTAAAATTTGCGACAGTAAAAAATTATATTTGAATAATTTACTATAGAAAAAGCAATCCCTGGCGTAATTAAAATTTGCGACACTAAACGATTATTTTTTGAATAATTTACTATAGAAAAGGCAATCCCTGGCGTAATTAAAATTTGAGGCAGTAAAAAATGAATTTTTGAATAATTTACTATAGAAAAGGCAATCCCTGGCGTAATTAAATTTTGAGACAGTAAAAAATGAATTTTTGAATAATTTACTATAGAAAAGGCAATCCCTGGCGTAATTAAAATTTGAGACAGTAAAAAATGAATTTTTGAATAATTTACTATAGAAAAGGCAATCCCTGGCGTAATTAAAATTTGTGACAGAAAAAATTATTTTTTGCAAAATTTACTATAGAAAAGGCAATCCCTGGCGTAATTAAAATTTGAGACAGTATAAAATTATTTTTTGCAAAATTTACTATAGAAAAGGCAATCCCTGGCGTAATTAAAATTTGAGACAGTATAAAATTATTTTTTGAAAAATTTACTATAGGAAAGGCAATCCCTGGCGTAATTAAAATTTGTGACAGAAAAAATTATTTTTTGTATAATTTACTATAGAAAAGGCAATCCCTGGCGTAATTAAATTTTGAGACAGTAAAAAATGAATTTTTGGATAATTTACTATAGAAAAGGCAATCCCTGGCGTAATTAAAATTTGAGACAGTAAAAAATGAATTTTTGAATAATTTACTATAGAAAAGGCAATCCCTGGCGTAATTAAAATTTGAGACAGTATAAAATTATTTTTTGAATAATTTACTATAGAAAAGGCAATCCCTGGCGTAATTAAAATTTGAGACAGTAAAAAATTATTTTTTGAATAATTTACTATAGAAAAGGCAATCCCTGGCGTAATTAAAATTTGAGACAGAAAAAAATTATTTTTTGAATAATTTACTATAGAAAAGGCAATCCCTGGCGTAATTAAAATTTGAGACAGTAAAAAATTATTTTTTGCAAAATTTACTATAGAAAAGGCAATCCCTGGCGTAATTAAAATTTGAGACAGTAAAAAATGAATTTTTGAATAATTTACTATAGAAAAGGCAATCCCTGGCGTAATTAAAATTTGAGACAGTAAAAAATTATTTTTTGCAAAATTTACTATAGAAAAGGCAATCCCTGGCGTAATTATAATTTGCGACAGTATAAAATGAATTTTTGTAAAATTTACTATAGAAAAGGCAATCCCTGGCGTAATTATAATTTGCGACAGTAAAAATTGTTTTTTGAAAAATTTACTATAGAAAAGGCAATCCCTGGCGTAATTAAAATTTGAGACAGTAAAAAATGAATTTTTGAATAATTTACTATAGAAAAGGCAATCCCTGGCGTAATTATAATTTGCGACAGTAAAAAATTAAGTTTTGAATAATTTACTATAGAAAAGGCAATCCCTGGCGTAATTAAAATTTGCGACAGTAAAAAATTATTTTTTGAATAATTTACTATAGAAAAGGCAATCCCTGGCGTAATTAAAATTTGAGACAGGATAAAATTATTTTTTGAATAATTTACTATAGAAAAGGCAATCCCTGGCGTAATTAAAATTTGAGACAGTATAAAATTATTTTTTGAATAATTTACTATAGAAAAGGCAATCCCTGGCGTAATTAAAATTTGCGACAGTATAAAATTAATTTTTGAATAATTTACTATAGAAAAGGCAATCCCTGGCGTAATTAAAACTTGAGACAGTATAAAATTATTTTTTGAATAATTTACTATAGAAAAGGTAATCCCTGGCCTAATTAAAATTTGAGACAGTATAAAATGAATTTTTGAATAATTTACTATAGAAAAGGCAATCCCTGGCGTATTTAAAATTTGAGACAGTAAAAAATGAATTTTTGAATAATTTACTATAGAAAAGGCAATCCCTGGCGTAATTAAAATTTGAGACAGTAAAAAATGAATTTTTGAATAATTTACTATAGAAAAGGCAATCCCTGGCGTAGTTAAAATTTGAGACAGTAAAAAATGAATTTTTTGAATAATTTACTATAGAAAAGGCAATCCCTGGCGTAATTAAAATTTGCGACAGTAAACAATTAATTTTTGAATAATTTACTATAGAAAAGGCAATCCCTGGCGTAATTAAAATTTGAGACAGTAAAAAATGAATTTTTGAATAATTTACTATAGAAAAGGCAATCCCTGGCGTAATTAAAATTTGAGAAAGTAAAAAATGAATTTTTGAATAATTTACTATAGAAAAGGCAATCCCTGGCGTAATTAAAATTTGCGACAGTATAAAATGAATTTTTGAATAATTTACTATAGAAAAGGCAATCCCTGGCGTAATTAAAATTTGAGTCAGTATAAAATTATTTTTTGAATAATTTACTATAGAAAAGGCAATCCCTGGCGTAATTAAAATTTGCGACAGTAAAAAATTATTTTTTGAATAATTTACTATAGAAAAGGCAATCCCTGGCCTAATTAAAATTTGAGACAGTAAAAAATGAAATTTTGAATAATTTACTATAGAAAAGGCAATCCCTGGCGTAATTATAATTTGCGACAGTAAAAAATGAATTTTTGAATAATTTACTATAGAAAAGGCAATCCCTGGCGTAATTAAAATTTGAGACAGTAAAAAATTATTTTTTGAATAATTTACTATAGAAAAGGCAATCCCTGGCGTAATTAAAATTTGAGACAGTATAAAATTATATTTTGAATAATTTACTATAGAAAAGGCAATCCCTGGCGTAATTAAAATTTGAGACAGTAAAAAATTATTTTTTGAATAATTTACTATAGAAAAGGCAATCCCTGGCGTAATTAAAATTTGAGACAGTATAAAATTATTTTTGAATAATTAACTATAGAAAAGGCAATCCCTGGCGTAATTAAAATTTGAGACAGTAAAAAATGAATTTTTGAATAATTTACTATAGAAAAGGCAATCCCTGGCGTAATTATAATTTGCGACAGTAAAAAATTATTTTTTGAATAATTTACTATAGAAAAGGCAATCCCTGGCGTAATTAAAATTTGAGACAGTATAAAATTATTTTTTGAATAATTTACTATAGAAAAGGCAATCCCTGGCGTAATCAAAATTTGAGACAGTAAAAAATGAATTTTCGAATAATTTACTATAGAAAAGGCAATCCCTGGCGTAATTAAAATTTGAGACAGTAAAAAATTATTTTTTGCAAAATTTACTATAGAAAAGGCAATCCCTGGCGTAATTATAATTTGCGACAGTATAAAATGAATTTTTGTAAAATTTACTATAGAAAAGGCAATCCCTGGCGTAACTATAATTTGCGACAGTAAAAATTATTTTTTGAATAATTTACTATAGAAAAGGCAATCCCTGGCGTAATTAAAATTTGAGACAGTAAAAAATGAATTTTTGAATAATTTACTATAGAAAAGGCAATCCCTGGCGTAACTATAATTTGCGACAGTAAAAAATTAAGTTTTGAATAATTTACTATAGAAAAGGCAATCCCTGGCGTAATTAAAATTTGAGACAGTATAAAATTATTTTTTGAATAATTTGCTATAGAAAAGGCAATCCCTGGCGTAATTATAATTTGCGACAGTAAAAAATTATTTTTTGAATAATTTACTATAGAAAAGGCAATCCCTGGCGTAATTAAAATTTGAGACAGTAAAAAATGAATTTTTGAATAATTTACTATAGAAAAGGCAATCCCTGGCGTAATTAAAATTTGAGACAGTAAAAAATGAATTTTTGAATAATTTACTATAGAAAAGGCAATCCCTGGCGTAATTATAATTTGCGACAGTAAAAAATTATTTTTTGAATAGTTTACTATAGAAAAGGCAATCCCTGGCGTAATTAAAATTTGAGACAGTAAAAAATGAATTTTTGAATAATTTACTATAGAAAAGGCAATCCCTGGCGTAATTATAATTTGCGACAGTAAAAAATGAATTTTTGAATAATTTACTATAGAAAAGGCAATCCCTGGCGTAATTAAAATTTGAGACAGTAAAAAATTATTTTTTGAATAATTTACTATAGAAAAGGCAATCCCTGGCGTAATTAAAATTTGAGACAGTATAAAATTATTTTTTGAATAATTTACTATAGAAAAGGCAATCCCTGGCGTAATTAAAATTTGAGACAGTAAAAAATTATTTTTTGAATAATTTACTATAGAAAAGGCAATCCCTGGCGTAATTAAAATTTGAGACAGTATAAAATTATTTTTTGAATAATTTACTATAGAAAAGGCAATCCCTGGCCTAATTAAAATTTGAGACAGTATAAAATGAATTTTTGAATAATTTACTATAGAAAAGGCAATCCCTGGCGTATTTAAAATTTGAGACAGTAAAAAATTATTTTTTGAATAATTTACTATAGAAAAGGCAATCCCTGGCGTAATTAAAATTTGAGACAGTAAAAAATGAATTTTTGAATAATTTACTATAGAAAAGGCAATCCCTGGCGTAATTAAAATTTGAGACAGTAAAAAATGAATTTTTGAATAATTTACTATAGAAAAGGCAATCCCTGGCGTAATTATAATTTTCGACAGTAAAAAATTATTTTTTGAATAATTTACTATAGAAAAGGCAATCCCTGGCGTAATTAGAATTTGAGACAGTAAAAAATGAATTTTTGAATAATTTACTATAGAAAAGGCAATCCCTGGCGTAATTAAAATTTGAGACAGTAAAAAATGAATTTTTGAATAATTTACTACAGAAAAGGCAATCCCTGGCGTAATTAAAATTTGAGACTGTAAAAAATGAATTTTTGAATAATTTACTATAGAAAAGGCAATCCCTGGCGTAATTAAAATTTGCGACAGTAAACAATTAATTTTTGAATAATTTACTATAGAAAAGGCAATCCCTGGCGTAATTAAAATTTGAGACAGTAAAAAATGAATTTTTGAATAATTTACTATAGAAAAGGCAATCCCTGGCGTAATTAATATTTGAGACAGTAAAAAATGAATTTTTGAATAATTTCCTATAGAAAAGGCAATCCCTGGCGTAATTAAAATTTGCGACAGTATAAAATGAATTTTTGAATAATTTACTATAGAAAAGGCAATCCCTGGCGTAATTAAAATTTGAGTCAGTATAAAATTATTTTTTGAATAATTTACTATAGAAAAGGCAATCCCTGGCGTAATTAAAATTTGCGACAGTGAAAAATTATTTTTTGAATAATTTACTATAGAAAAGGCAATCCCTGGCGTAATTAAAATTTGAGACAGTAAAAAATGAATTTTGAATAATTTACTATAGAAAAGGCAATCCCTGGCGTAATTAAAATTTGCGACAGTATAAAATGAATTTTTGAATAATTTACTATAGAAAAGGCAATCCCTGGCGTAATTAAAATTTGAGTCAGTATAAAATTATTTTTTGAATAATTTACTATAGAAAAGGCAATCCCTGGCGTAATTAAAATTTGCGACAGTAAAAAATTATTTTTTGAATAATTTACTATAGAAAAGGCAATCCCTGGCGTAATTAAAATTTGAGACAGTAAAAAATGAATTTTTGAATAATTTACTATAGAAAAGGCAATCCCTGGCGTAATTAAAATTTGAGACAGTAGAAAATGAATTTTTTGAATAATTTACTATAGAAAAGGCAATCCCTGGCATAATTAAAATTTGAGACAGTAAAAAATGAATTTTTGAATAATTTACTATAGAAAAGGCAATCCCTGGCGTAATTAAAATTTGAGACAGTAAAAAATGAATTTTTGAATAATTTACTATAGAAAAGGCAATCCCTGGCGTAATTAAAATTTGCGACAGTATAAAATGAATTTTTGAATAATTTACTATAGAAAAGGCAATCCCTGGCGTAATAAAAATTTGCGACAGTATAAAATGAATTTTTGAATAATTTACTATAGGAAAGGCAATCCCTGGCGTAATTAAAATTTTTGACAGAAAAAATTATTTTTTGAATAATTTACTATAGGAAAGGCAATCCCTGGCGTAATTAAAATTTGTGACAGAAAAAATGAATTTTTGAATAATTTACTATAGAAAAGGCAATCCCTGGCGTAATTAAAATTTGAGACCGTAAAAAATGAATTTTTGAATAATTTACTATAGAAAAGGCAATCCCTGGCGTAATTAAAATTTGAGACAGTAAGAGATGAATTTTTGAATAATTTACTATAGAAAATGCAATCCCTGGCGTAATTAAAATTTGCGACAGTATAAAATGAATTTTTGGATAATTTACTATAGAAAAGGCAATCTCTGGCGTATTTAAAATTTGAGACAGTAAAAAATTATTTTTTTCAAAAATTTCTATAGAAAAGGCAACCCCTGGCGTAATTAAAATTTGAGACAGAAAAAAATGAATTTTTGAATAATTTACTATAGAAAAGGCAATCCCTGGCGTAATTAAAATTTGTGACAGAAAAAAATTATTTTTTGAATAATTTACTATAGAAAAGGCAATCCCTGGCGTAATTAAAATTTGAGACAGTAACAAATTATTTTTGGCAAAATTTACTATAGAAAAGGCAATCCCTGGCGTAATTAAAATTTGTGACAGTATAAAATGAATTTTTGAATAATTTACTATAGAAAAGGCAATCCCTGGCGTAATTAAAATTTGAGACAGTAAAAAATGAATTTTTGAATAATTTACTATAGAAAAGGCAATCCCTGGCGTAATTAAAATTTGAGACAGTAAAAAATTATTTTTTGCAAAATTTACTATAGAAAAGGCAATCCCTGGCGTAATTATAATTTGCGACAGTATAAAATGAATTTTTGTAAAATTTACTATAGAAAAGGCAATCCCTGGCGTAATTATAATTTGCGACAGTAAAAATTATTTTTTGAAAAATTTACTACAGAAAAGGCAATCCCTGGCGTAATTAAAATTTGAGACAGTAAAAAATGAACTTTTGAATAATTTACTATAGAAAAGGCAATCCCTGGCGTAATTATAATTTGCGACAGTAAAAAATTAAGTTTTGAATAATTTACTATAGAAAAGGCAATCCCTGGCGTAATTAAAATTTGCGACAGTAAAAAATTATTTTTTGAATAATTTACTATAGAAAAGGCAATCCCTGGCGTAATTAAAATTTGAGACAGGATAAAATTATTTTTTGAATAATTTACTATAGAAAAGGCAATCCCTGGCGTAATTAAAATTTGAGACAGTATAAAATTATTTTTTGAATAATTTACTATAGAAAAGGTAATCCCTGGCCTAATTAAAATTTGAGACAGTATAAAATGAATTTTTGAATAATTTACTATAGAAAAGGCAATCCCTGGCGTATTTAAAATTTGAGACAGTATAAAATGAATTTTTGAATAATTTACTACAGAAAAGGCAATCCCTGGCGTAATTAAAATTTGAGACAGTAAAAAATGAATTTTTGAATAATTTACTATAGAAAAGGCAATCCCTGGCGTAATTAAAATTTGCGACAGTAAACAATTAATTTTTGAATAATTTACTATAGAAAAGGCAATCCCTGGCGTAATTAAAATTTGATACAGTAAAAAATGAATTTTTGAATAATTTACTATAGAAAAGGCAATCCCTGGCGTAATTAAAATTTGAGACAGTAAAAAATGAATTTTTGAATAATTTACTATAGAAAAGGCAATCCCTGGCGTAATTAAAATTTGCGACAGTATAAAATGAATTTTTGAATAATTTACTATAGAAAAGGCAATCCCTGGCGTAATTAAAATTTGAGTCAGTATAAAATTATTTTTTGAATAATTTACTATAGAAAAGGCAATCCCTGGCGTAATTAAAATTTGCGACAGTAAAAAATTATTTTTTGAATAATTTACTATAGAAAAGGCAATCCCTGGCGTAATTAAAATTTGAGACAGTAAAAAATGAATTTTTGAATAATTTACTATAGAAAAGGCAATCCCTGGCGTAATTATAATTTGCGACAGTAAAAAATGAATTTTTGAATAATTTACTATAGAAAAGGCAATCCCTGGCGTAATTAAAATTTGAGACAGTAAAAAATTATTTTTTGAATAATTTACTATAGAAAAGGCAATCCCTGGCGTAATTAAAATTTGAGACAGTATAAAATTATTTTTTGAATAATTTACTATAGAAAAGCCAATCTCTGGCGTAATTAAAATTTGAGACAGTAAAAAATTATTTTTTGAATAATTTACTATAGAAAAGGCAATCCCTGGCGTAATTAAAATTTGAGACAGTATAAAATTATTTTTTGAATAATTTACTATAGAAAAGGCAATCCCTGGCGTAATTAAAATTTGAGACAGTAAAAAATGAATTTTTGAATAATTTACTATAGAAAAGGCAATCCCTGGCGTAATTATAATTTGCGACAGTAAAAAATTATTTTTTGAATAATTTACTATAGAAAAGGCAATCCCTGGCGTAATTAAAATTTGAGACAGTATAAAATTATTTTTTGAATAATTTACTATAGAAAAGGCAATCCCTGGCGTAATCAAAATTTGAGACAGTAAAAAATGAATTTTTGAATAATTTACTATAGAAAAGGCAATCCCTGGCGTAATTAAAATTTGAGACAGTAAAAAATTATTTTTTGCAAAATTTACTATAGAAAAGGCAATCCCTGGCGTAATTATAATTTGCGACAGTATAAAATGAATTTTTGTAAAATTTACTATAGAAAAGGCAATCCCTGGCGTAACTATAATTTGCGACAGTAAAAATTATTTTTTGAATAATTTACTATAGAAAAGGCAATCCCTGGCGTAATTAAAATTTGAGACAGTAAAAAATGAATTTTTGAATAATTTACTATAGAAAAGGCAATCCCTGGCGTAACTATAATTTGCGACAGTAAAAAATTAAGTTTTGAATAATTTACTATAGAGAAGGCAATCCCTGGCGTAATTAAAATTTGAGACAGTATAAAATTATTTTTTGAATAATTTACTATAGAAAAGGCAATCCCTGGCGTAATTATAATTTGCGACAGTAAAAAATTATTTTTTGAATAATTTACTATAGAAAAGGCAATCCCTGGCGTAATTAAAATTTGAGACAGTAAAAAATGAATTTTTGAATAATTTACTATAGAAAAGGCAATCCCTGGCGTAATTAAAATTTGAGACAGTAAAAAATTATTTTTTGAATAGTTTACTATAGAAAAGGCAATCCCTGGCGTAATTAAAATTTGAGACAGTAAAAAATGAATTTTTGAATAATTTACTATAGAAAAGGCAATCCCTGGCGTAATTATAATTTGCGACAGTAAAAAATGAATTTTTGAATAATTTACTATAGAAAAGGCAATCCCTGGCGTAATTAAAATTTGAGACAGTAAAAAATTATTTTTTGAATAATTTACTATAGAAAAGGCAATCCCTGGCGTAATTAAAATTTGAGACAGTATAAAATTATTTTTTGAATAATTTACTATAGAAAAGGCAATCCCTGGCGTAATTAAAATTTGAGACAGTAAAAAATTATTTTTTGAATAATTTACTATAGAAAAGGCAATCCCTGGCGTAATTAAAATTTGAGACAGTATAAAATTATTTTTTGAATAATTTACTATAGAAAAGGCAATCCCTGGCGTAATTAAAATTTGAGACAGTAAAAAATTATTTTTTGAATAATTTACTATAGAAAAGGCAATCCCTGGCGTAATTAAAATTTGAGACAGTATAAAATTATTTTTTGAATAATTTACTATAGAAAAGGCAATCCCTGGCCTAATTAAAATTTGAGACAGTATAAAATGAATTTTTGAATAATTTACTATAGAAAAGGCAATCCCTGGCGTATTTAAAATTTGAGACAGTAAAAAATTATTTTTTGAATAATTTACTATAGAAAAGGCAATCCCTGGCGTAATTAAAATTTGAGACAGTAAAAAATGAATTTTTGAATAATTTACTATAGAAAAGGCAATCCCTGGCGTAATTAAAATTTGAGACAGTAAAAAATGAATTTTTGAATAATTTACTATAGAAAAGGCAATCCCTGGCGTAATTATAATTTTCGACAGTAAAAAATTATTTTTTGAATAATTTACCATAGAAAAGGCAATCCCTGGCGTAATTAGAATTTGAGACAGTAAAAAATGAATTTTTGAATAATTTACTATAGAAAAGGCAATCCCTGGCGTAATTAAAATTTGAGACAGTAAAAAATGAATTTTTGAATAATTTACTACAGAAATGGCAATCCCTGGCGTAATTAAAATTTGAGACAGTAAAAAATGAATTTTTGAATAATTTACTATAGAAAAGGCAATCCCTGGCGTAATTAAAATTTGCGACAGTAAACAATTAATTTTTGAATAATTTACTATAGAAAAGGCAATCCCTGGCGTAATTAAAATTTGAGACAGTAAAAAATGAATTTTTGAATAATTTACTATAGAAAAGGCAATCCCTGGCGTAATTAATATTTGAGACAGTAAAAAATGAATTTTTGAATAATTTACTATAGAAAAGGCAATCCCTGGCGTAATTAAAATTTGCGACAGTATAAAATGAATTTTTGAATAATTTACTATAGAAAAGGCAATCCCTGGCGTAATTAAAATTTGAGTCAGTATAAAATTATTTTTTGAATAATTTACTATAGAAAAGGCAATCCCTGGCGTAATTAAAATTTGCGACAGTAAAAAATTATTTTTTGAATAATTTACTATAGAAAAGGCAATCCCTGGCGTAATTAAAATTTGAGACAGTAAAAAATGAATTTTTGAATAATTTACTATAGAAAAGGCAATCCCTGGCGTAATTAAAATTTGCGACAATATAAAATGAATTTTTGAATAATTTACTATAGAAAAGGCAATCCCTGGCGTAATTAAAATTTGAGTCAGTATAAAATTATTTTTTGAATAATTTACTATAGAAAAGGCAATCCCTGGCGTAATTAAAATTTGCGACAGTAAAAAATTATTTTTTGAATAATTTACTATAGAAAAGGCAATCCCTGGCGTAATTAAAATTTGAGACAGTAAAAAATGAATTTTTGAATAATTTACTATAGAAAAGGCAATCCCTGGCGTAATTAAAATTTGAGACAGTAGAAAATGAATTTTTTGAATAATTTACTATAGAAAAGGCAATCCCTGGCGTAATTAAAATTTGAGACAGTAAAAAATGAATTTTTGAATACTTTACTATAGAAAAGGCAATCCCTGGCGTAATTAAAATTTGAGACAGTAAAAAATGAATTTTTGAATAATTTACTATAGAAAAGGCAATCCCTGGCGTAATTAAAATTTGCGACAGTATAAAATGAATTTTTGAATAATTTACTATAGAAAAGGCAATCCCTGGCGTAATTAAAATTTGCGACAGTATAAAATGAATTTTTGAATAATTTACTATAGGAAAGGCAATCCCTGGCGTAATTAAAATTTGAGACAGTAAGAGATGAATTTTTGAATAATTTACTATAGAAAATGCAATCCCTGGCGTAATTAAAATTTGCGACAGTATAAAATGAATTTTTGGATAATTTACTATAGAAAAGGCAATCTCTGGCGTATTTAAAATTTGAGACAGTAAAAAATTATTTTTTTCAAAAATTTCTATAGAAAAGGCAATCCCTGGCGTAATTAAAATTTGAGACAGAAAAAAATGAATTTTTGAATAATTTACTATAGAAAAGGCAATCCCTGGCGTAATTAAAATTTGTGACAGAAAAAAATTATTTTTTGAATAATTTACTATAGAAAAGGCAATCCCTGGCGTAATTAAAATTTGAGACAGTAAAAAATTATTTTTGGCAAAATTTACTATAGAAAAGGCAATCCCTGGCGTAATTAAAATTTGTGACAGAAAAAATTATTTTTTGCAAAATTTACTATAGAAAAGGCAATCCCTGGCGTAATTAAAATTTGAGACAGTAAAAAATGAATTTTTGAATAATTTACTATAGAAAAGGCAATCCCTGGCGTAATTAAAATTTGCGACAGTAAAAAATGAATTTTTGAATAATTTACTATAGAAAAGGCAATCCCTGGCGTAATTAAAATTTGAGACAGTATAAAATTATTTTTTGAATAATTTACTATAGAAAAGGCAATCCCTGGCGTAATTAAAATTTGAGACAGTAAAAAATTATTTTTTTAATAATTTACTATAGAAAAGGCAATCCCTGGCGTAATTAAAATTTGAGACAGAAAAAAATTATTTTTTGAATAATTTACTATAGAAAAGGCAATCCCTGGCGTAATTAAAATTTGAGACAGTAAAAAATTATTTTTTGAAAAATTTACTATAGAAAAGGCAATCCCTGGCGTAATTAAAATTTGAGACAGTAAAAAATGAATTTTTGAATAATTTACTATAGAAAAGGCAATCCCTGGCGTAATTAAAATTTGAGACAGTCAAAAATTATTTTTTGCAAAATTTACTATAGAAAAGGAAATCCCTGGCGTAATTATAATTTGCGACAGTATAAAATGAATTTTTGTAAAATTTTACTATAGAAAAGGCAATTCCTGGCGTAATTATAATTTGCGACAGTAAAAATTATTTTTTGAGAAATTTACTATAGAAAAGGCAATCCCTGGCGTAATTAAAATTTGAGAGAGTAAAAAATGAATTTTTGAATAATTTACTATAGAAATGGCAATCCCTGGCGTAATTAAAATTTGCGACAGTATAAAATGAATTTTTGAATAATTTACTATAGAAAAGGCAATCCCTGGCGTAATTAAAATTTGAGACAGAAAAAAATTATTTTTTGAATAATTTACTATAGAAAAGGCAATCCCTGGCGTAATTAAAATTTGAGACAGTAAAAAATTATTTTTTGCAAAATTTACTATAGAAAAGGCAATCCCTGGCGTAATTAAAATTTGAGACAGTAAAAAATGAATTTTTGAATAATTTACTATAGAAAAGGCAATCCCTGGCGTAATTAAAATTTGAGACAGTAAAAAATTATTTTTTGAATAATTTACTATAGAAAAGGCAATCCCTGGCGTAATTAAAATTTCAGTCAGTATAAAATTATTTTTTGAATAATTTACTATAGAAAAGGCAATCCCTGGCGTAATTAAAATTTGCGACAGTAAAAAATTATTTTTTGAATAATTTACTATAGAAAAGGCAATCCCTGGCGTAATTAAAATTTGAGACAGTAAAAAATGAATTTTTGAATAATTTACTATAGAAAAGGCAATCCCTGGCGTAATTAAAATTTGCGACAGTATAAAATGAATTTTTGAATAATTTACTATAGAAAAGGCAATCCCTGGCGTAATTAAAATTTGAGTCAGTATAAAATTATTTTTTGAATAATTTACTATAGAAAAGGCAATCCCTGGCGTAATTAAAATTTGCGACAGTAAAAAATTATTTTTTGAATAATTTACTATAGAAAAGGCAATCCCTGGCGTAATTAAAATTTGAGACAGTAAAAAATGAATTTTTGAATAATTTACTATAGAAAAGGCAATCCCTGGCGTAATTAAAATTTGAGACAGTAGAAAATGAATTTTTTGAATAATTTACTATAGAAAAGGCAATCCCTGGCGTAATTAAAATTTGAGACAGTAAAAAATGAATTTTTGAATACTTTACTATAGAAAAGGCAATCCCTGGCGTAATTAAAATTTGAGACAGTAAAAAATGAATTTTTGAATAATTTACTATAGAAAAGGCAATCCCTGGCGTAATTAAAATTTGCGACAGTATAAAATGAATTTTTGAATAATTTACTATAGAAAAGGCAATCCCTGGCGTAATTAAAATTTGCGACAGTATAAAATGAATTTTTGAATAATTTACTATAGGAAAGGCAATCCCTGGCGTAATTAAAATTTGTGACAGAAAAAAATATTTTTTGAATAATTTACTATAGGAAAGGCAATCTCTGGCGTAATTAAAATTTGTGACAGAAAAAATGAATTTTTGAATAATTTACTATAGAAAAGGCAATCCCTGGCGTAATTAAAATTTGAGACCGTAAAAAATGAATTTTTGAATAATTTACTATAGAAAAGGCAATCCCTGGCGTAATTAAAATTTGAGACAGTAAGAGATGAATTTTTGAATAATTTACTATAGAAAATGCAATCCCTGGCGTAATTAAAATTTGCGACAGTATAAAATGAATTTTTGGATAATTTACTATAGAAAAGGCAATCTCTGGCGTATTTAAAATTTGAGACAGTAAAAAATTATTTTTTTCAAAAATTTCTATAGAAAAGGCAATCCCTGGCGTAATTAAAATTTGAGACAGAAAAAAATGAATTTTTGAATAATTTACTATAGAAAAGGCAATCCCTGGCGTAATTAAAATTTGTGACAGAAAAAAATTATTTTTTGAATAATTTACTATAGAAAAGGCAATCCCTGGCGTAATTAAAATTTGAGACAGTAAAAAATTATTTTTGGCAAAATTTACTATAGAAAAGGCAATCCCTGGCGTAATTAAAATTTGTGACAGAAAAAATTATTTTTTGCAAAATTTACTATAGAAAAGGCAATCCCTGGCGTAATTAAAATTTGAGACAGTAAAAAATGAATTTTTGAATAATTTACTATAGAAAAGGCAATCCCTGGCGTAATTAAAATTTGCGACAGTAAAAAATGAATTTTTGAATAATTTACTATAGAAAAGGCAATCCCTGGCGTAATTAAAATTTGAGACAGTATAAAATTATTTTTTGAATAATTTACTATAGAAAAGGCAATCCCTGGCGTAATTAAAATTTGAGACAGTAAAAAATTATTTTTTGAATAATTTACTATAGAAAAGGCAATCCCTGGCGTAATTAAAATTTGAGACAGAAAAAAATTATTTTTTGAATAATTTACTATAGAAAAGGCAATCCCTGGCGTAATTAAAATTTGAGACAGTAAAAAATTATTTTTTGCAAAATTTACTATAGAAAAGGCAATCCCTGGCGTAATTAAAATTTGAGACAGTAAAAAATGAATTTTTGAATAATTTACTATAGAAAAGGCAATCCCTGGCGTAATTAAAATTTGAGACAGTAAAAAATTATTTTTTGCAAAATTTACTATAGAAAAGGCAATCCCTGGCGTAATTATAATTTGCGACAGTATAAAATGAATTTTTGTAAAATTTACTATAGAAAAGGCAATTCCTGGCGTAATTATAATTTGCGACAGTAAAAATTATTTTTTGAGAAATTTACTATAGAAAAGGCAATCCCTGGCGTAATTAAAATTTGAGACAGTAAAAAATGAGTTTTTGAATAATTTACTATAGAAATGGCAATCCCTGGCGTAATTATAATTTGCGACAGTAAAAAATTAAGTTTTGAATAATTTACTATAGAAAAGGCAATCCCTGGCGTAATTAAAATTTGCGACAGTAAAAAATTATTTTTTGAATAATTTACTATAGAAAAGGCAATCCCTGGCGTAATTAAAATTTGAGACAGTATAAAATTATTTTTTGAATAATTTACTATAGAAAAGGCAATCCCTGGCGTAATTAAAATTTGAGACAGTATAAAATTATTTTTTGAATAATTTACTATAGAAAAGGCAATCCCTGGCGTAATTAAAATTTGCGACAGTATAAAATTAATTTTTGAATAATTTACTATAGAAAAGGCAATCCCTGGCGTAATTAAAATTTGAGACAGTATAAAATTATTTTTTGAATAATTTACTATAGAAAAGGTAATCCCT
>CAWVNZ010002469.1:0-41699 GCA_963930735.1 Dioctria linearis | reverse complement strand
ATTACGCCAGGGATTGCCTTTTCTATAGTAAAATTATTCAAAAAATAATTTTTTTACTGTCGCAAATTTTAAATACGCCAGGGATTGCTTTTTTTCCATAGTAAATTTTGCAAAAAAAAATAATTTTTTACTGTCGCAAATTTTAATTGCGCCAGGGATTGCCTTTTCTACAGTAAATTTTTCAAAAAATAATTTTATACTGTCGCAAATTTTAATTACGCCAGGGATTGCCTTTTCTACAGTAAATTTTGCAAAAAATAATTTTTTACTCACAAATTTTAATTACGCCAGGGATTGCCTTTTCTATAGTAAATTTTTCAAAAAATAATTTTTTACTGTCGCAAATTTTAATTACGCCAGGGATTGCCTTTTCTATAGTAAATTATTCAAAAAATAATTTTTTACTGTCGCAAATTTTAAATACGCCAGGGATTGCCTTTTTTATAGTAAATTTTGCAAAAAAATAATTTTTTACTGTCGCAAATTTTAAATACGCCAGGGATTGCCTCTTCTATAGTAAATTTTTTCAAAATTTAATTTTCTACTGTCGCAAATTTTTAATTGCGCCAGGGATTGCCTTTTCTATAGTAAATTTTTCAAAAACTAATTTTTTACTGTCGCAAATTTTAATTACGCCAGGGATTGCCTTTTCTATAGTAAATTATTCAAAAAATAATTTTTTTACTGTCGCAAGTTTTAATTGCGCCAGGGATTACCTTTTCTACAGTAAATTTTGCAAAAAATAATTTTTTACTGTCGCAAATTTTAATTACGCCAGGGATTGCTTTTTCTATAGTAAATTTTTCAAAAAAATAATTTTTTACTGTCGCAAATTTTAAATACGCCATTGATTGCCTTTTCTACAGTAAATTATTCAAAAAATAATTTTTTACTGTCGCAAATTTTAATTGCGCCAGGGATTGCCTTTTCTATAGTAAAATTTTTCAAAAGCTAATTTTTTACTGTCGCAAATTTTAAATTCGCCAGGGATTGCCTTTTCTATAGTAAATTATTCAAAAAATAATTTTTTTACAGTCGCAAATTTTAAATACGCCAGGGATTGCCTTTTCTATAGTAAATTTTTCAAAATTTAATTTTCTACTGTCGCAAATTTTAATTGCGCCAGGGATTGCCTTTTCTATACTAAATTTTTCAAAAACTATTTTTTTTACTGTCGCAAATTTTAATTACGCCAGGGATTGCCTTTTCTATAGTAAATTATTCAAAAAATAATTTTTTACTGTCGCAAGTTTTAATTGCGCCAGGGATTGCCTTTTCTACAGTAAATTTTGCAAAAAATAATTTTTTACTGTCGCAAGTTTTAATTACGCCAGGGATTGCCTTTTCTATAGTAAAATTTTTCAAAAAATAATTTTTTACTGTCGCAAATTTTAAATACGCCAGGGAATGCCTTTTCTACAGTAAATTATTCAAAAAATAATTTTTTACTGTCGCAAATTTTAATTGCGCCAGGGATTGCCTTTTCTATAGTAAATTTTTCAAAAGCTAATTTTTTACTGTCGCAAATTTTAAATACGCCAGGGATTGCCTTTTCTACAGTAAATTTTGCAAAAAATAATTTTTTTACTCTCGCAAATTTTAATTACGCCAGGGATTGCCTTTTTCTATAGTAAATTTTTCAAAAAATAATTTTTTACTGTCGCAAATTTTAAATACGCCAGGGATTGCCTTTTCTACAGTAAATTATTCAAAAAAATAATTTTTTACTGTCGCAAATTTTAATTGCGCCAGGGATTGCCTTTTCTATAGTAAATTTTTCAAAAGCTAATTTTTTTACTGTCGAAAATTTTAATTACGCCAGGGATTGCCTTTCTGTAGTAAATTTTTTCAAAAACTAATTTTTTACTGTCGCAAAATTTTAATTACGCCAGGGATTGCCTTTTCTATAGTAAATTTTTCAAAAATTAATTTTTTACTGTCGCAAATTTTAAATTCGCCAGGGATTGCCTTTTCTATAGTAAATTATTCAAAAAATAATTTTTTACAGTCGCAAATTTTAAATACGCCAGGGATTGCCTTTTCTATAGTAAATTATTCAAAAAAATAATTTTTTTACTGTCGCAAATTTTAATTGCGCCAGGGATTGCCTTTTTCTATAGTAAATTTTTTCAAAAGCTAATTTTTTACTGTCGAAAATTTTAATTACGCCAGGGATTGCCTTTCTGTAGTAAATTTTTCAAAAACTAATTTTTTTACTGTCGCAAATTTTTAATTACGCCAGGGATTGCCTTTTCTATAGTAAATTTTTCAAAAATTAATTTTTTACTGTCGCAAATTTTAAATTCGCCAGGGATTGCCTTTTCTATAGTAAATTTTTTCAAAAAATAATTTTTTTACTGTCGCAAATTTTAATTACGCCAGGGATTGCCTTTTCTATAGTAAATTATTCAAAAAATAATTTTTTTACTGTCGCAAATTTTAAATACGCCAGGGATTGCTTTTTTCCATAGTAAATTTTGCAAAAAAAATAATTTTTTACTGTCGCAAATTTAAATACGCCAGGGATTGCCTCTTCTATAGTAAATTTTTTAAAAATTTAATTTTCTACTGTCGCAAATTTTAATTGCGCCAGGGATTGCCTTTTCTATAGTAATTATTCAAAAAATAATTTTTTTACTGTCGCAAATTTTAATTGCGCCAGGGATTGCCTTTTCTACAGTAAATTATTCAAAAACTAATTTTTTACTGTCGCAAAATTTAATTACGCCAGGGATTGCCTTTTTCTATAGTAAATTTTTTCAAAAACTAATTTTTTACTGTCGCAAATTTTAATTACGCCAGGGATTGCCTTTTCTATAGTAAATTATTCAAAAAATAATTTTTTACTGTCGCAAATTTTAAATACGCCAGGGATTGCCTTTTCTATAGTAAATTTTGCAAAAAAAATAATTTTTTACTGTCGCAAATTTTTAAATACGCCAGGGATTGCCTCTTCTATAGTAAATTTTTCAAAATTTAATTTTCTACTGTCGCAAATTTTAATTGCGCCAGGGATTGCCTTTTCTATAGTAAATAATCTAAAAATAATTTTTTACTGTCGCAAATTTTAATTGCGCCAGGGATTGCCTTTTCTACAGTCAATTTTTCAAAAAACTAATTTTTTACTGTCACAAATTTTAAATTACGCCAGGGATTGCCTTTTCTATAGTAAATTTTTCAAAAACTAATTTTTTACTGTCCGCAAATTTTAATTACGCCAGGGATTGCCTTTTCTATAGTAAATTATTCAAAAAATAATTTTTTTACTGTCGCAAATTTTAAATACGCCAGGGATTGCTTTTTTCCATAGTAAATTTTGCAAAAAAAAATAATTTTTTTACTGTCGCAAATTTTAATTGCGCCAGGGATTGCCTTCTCTACAGTAAATTTTTCAAAAACTAATTTTTTTACTGTCGCAAATTTTAATTACGCCAGGGATTGCCTTTTCTATAGTAAATTTTTCAAAAACTAATTTTTTACTGTCGCAAATTTTAATTACGCCAGGGATTGCCTTTTCTATAGTAAATTATTCAAAAAATAATTTTTTACTGTCGCAAATTTTAAATACGCCAGGGATTGCCTTTTTTTATAGTAATTTTTGCAAAAAAAATAATTTTTTACTGTCGCAAATTTTTAAATACGCCCAGGGATTGCCCCTTCTATAGTAAATTTTTCAAAATTTAATTTTTCTACTGTCGCAAATTTTAGTTGCGCCAGGGATTGCCTTTTTCTATAGTAAATTTTTCAAAAAACTAATTTTTTTACTGTCGCAAATTTAATTACGCCAGGGATTGCCTTTTCTATAGTAAATTATTCAAAAAATAATTTTTTTACTGTCGCAAGTTTTAATTGCGCCAGGGATTGCCTTTTCTACAGTAAATTTTTGCAAAAAATAATTTTTTACTGTCGCAAATTTTAATTACGCCAGGGATTGCCTTTTCTATAGTAAAATTTTTCAAAAAATAATTTTTTACTGTCGCAAATTTTAAATACTCCAGGGATTGCCTTTTCTACAGTAAATTATTCAAAAAATAATTTTTTTACTGTCGCAAATTTTAATTGCGCCAGGGATTGCCTTTTCTATAGTAAATTTTTCAAAAGCTAATTTTTTACTGTCGCAAATTTTAAATACGCCAGGGATTGCCTTTTCTACAGTAAATTTTGCAAAAAATAATTTTTTACTGTCGCAAATTTTAATTACGCCAGGGATTGCCTTTTCTATAGTAAATTTTTCAAAAAATAATTTTTTACTGTCGCAAATTTTAAATACGCCAGGGATTGCCTTTTCTACAGTAAATTATTCAAAAAAAATAATTTTTTTACTGTCGCAAATTTTAATTGCGCCAGGGATTGCCTTTTCTATAGTAAATTTTTCAAAAGCTAATTTTTTACTGTCGAAAATTTTAATTACGCCAGGGATTGCCTTTCTGTAGTAAATTTTTCAAAAACTAATTTTTTAATGTCGCAAATTTTAATTACGCCAGGGATTGCCTTTTCTATAGTAAATTTTTTCAAAAATTAATTTTTTTACTGTCGCAAATTTTAAATTCGCCAGGGATTGCCTTTTCTATAGTAAATTATTCAAAAAAATAATTTTTTACAGTCGCAAATTTTAAATACGCCAGGGATTGCCTTTTCTATAGTAAATTATTCAAAAAAATAATTTTTTACTGTCGCAAATTTTAATTGCGGCCAGGGATTGCCTTTTCTATAGTAAATTTTTCAAAAGCTAATTTTTTTACTGTCGAAAATTTTAATTACGCCAGGGATTGCCTTTCTGTAGTAAATTTTTCAAAAACTAATTTTTTACTGTCGCAAATTTTAATTACGCCAGGGGATTGCCTTTTCTATAGTAAATTTTTCAAAAATTAATTTTTTACTGTCGCAAATTTTAAATTCGCCAGGGATTGCCTTTTTCTATAGTAAATTTTTCAAAAAAATAATTTTTTTACTGTCGCAAATTTTAATTACGCCAGGGATTGCCTTTTCTATAGTAAATTATTCAAAAAATAATTTTTTACTGTCGCAAATTTTAAATACGCCAGGGATTGCTTTTTTCCATGGTAAAATTTTGCAAAAAAAAATAATTTTTTACTGTCGCAAATTTTGAATACGCCAGGGATTGCCTCTTCTATAGTAAATTTTTTAAAAATTTAATTTTCTACTGTCGCAAATTTTAATTGCGCCAGGGATTGACTTTTCTATAGTAGATTATTCAAAAAATAATTTTTTACTGTCGCAAAATTTTAGTTTGCGCCAGGGATTGCCTTTTCTACAGTAAATTTTTCAAAAACTAATTTTTTTACTGTCGCAAAATTTAATTACGCCAGGGATTGCCTTTTCTATAGTAAATTTTTCAAAAACTAATTTTTTTACTGTCGCAAATTTTAATTACGCCAGGGATTGCCTTTTCTATAGTAAATTATTCAAAAAATAATTTTTTTACTGTCGCAAATTTTAAATACGCCAGGGATTGCCTTTTCTATAGTAAATTTTGCAAAAAAAATAATTTTTTACTGTCGCAAATTTTAAATACGCCAGGGATTGCCTCTTCTATAGTAAATTTTTCAAAATTTAATTTTCTACTGTCGCAAATTTTAATTGCGCCAGGGATTGCCTTTTCTATAGGTAAAATTATTCAAAAAAATAATTTTTTACTGTCGCAAATTTTAATTGCGCCAGGGATTGCCTTTTCTACAGTAAATTTTTCAAAAACTAATTTTTTACTGTCACAAATTTTAATTACGCCAGGGATTGCCTTTTCTATAGTAAATTTTTCAAAAACTAATTTTTTACTGTCGCAAATTTTAATTACGCCAGGGATTGCCTTTTTCTATAGTAAATTATTCAAAAAATAATTTTTTTACTGTCGCAAATTTTAAATACGCCAGGGATTGCTTTTTTCCATAGTAAATTTTGCAAAAAAAAATAATTTTTTACTGTCGCAAATTTTAATTGCGCCAGGGATTGCCTTTTTCTACAGTAAATTTTTCAAAAACTAATTTTTTACTGTCGCAAATTTTAATTACGCCAGGGATTGCCTTTTCTATAGTAAATTTTTCAAAAACTAATTTTTTACTGTCGCAAATTTTTAATTACGCCAGGGATTGCCTTTTCTATAGTAAATTATTCAAAAAATATTTTTTTTACTGTCGCAAATTTTAAATACGCCAGGGATTGCCTTTTTTATAGTAAATTTTGCAAAAAAAATAATTTTTTACTGTCGCAAATTTTAAATACGCCAGGGATTGCCTCTTCTATAGTAAATTTTTCAAAATTTAATTTTCTACTGTCGCAAATTTTAATTGCGCCAGGGATTGCCTTTTCTATAGTAAATTTTTCAAAAAACTAATTTTTTACTGTCGCAAATTTTAATTACGCCAGGGATTGCCTTTCCTATAGTAAATTATTCAAAAAATAATTTTTTACTGTCGCAAGTTTTAATTGCGCCAGGGATTGCCTTTTTCTACAGTAAATTTTGCAAAAAATAATTTTTTACTGTCGCAAATTTTAATTACGCCAGGGATTGCCTTTTCTATAGTAAATTTTTCAAAAAATAATTTTTTACTGTCGCAAATTTTAAATACGCCAGGGATTGCCTTTTCTACAGTAAATTATTCCAAAAAATAATTTTTTACTGTCGCAAATTTTAATTGCGCCAGGGATTGCCTTTTTCTATAGTAAATTTTTCAAAAGCTAATTTTTTACTGTCGCAAATTTTAAATACGCCAGGGATTGCCTTTTCTACAGTAAATTTTGCAAAAAATAATTTTTTACTGTCGCAAATTTTAATTACGCCAGGGATTGCCTTTTCTATAGTAAATTTTTCAAAAAATAATTTTTTTACTGTCGCAAAATTTTAAATACGCCAGGGATTGCCTTTTTCTACAGTAAATTATTCAAAAAAATAATTTTTTACTATCGCAAATTTTAATTGCGCCAGGGATTGCCTTTTCTATAGTAAATTTTTCAAAAGCTAATTTTTTTACTGTCGAAAATTTTAATTACGCCAGGGATTGCCTTTCTGTAGTAAATTTTTCAAAAACTAATTTTTTTACTGTCGCAAATTTTAATTACGGCCAGGGATTGCCTTTTCTATAGTAAATTTTTTCAAAAATTAATTTTTTACTGTCGCAAATTTTAAATTCGCCAGGGATTGGCCTTTTCTATAGTAAATTATTCAAAAAAATAATTTTTTACAGTCGCAAATTTTTAAATACGCCAGGGATTGCCTTTTCTATAGTAAATTATTCAAAAAACAAATTTTTTTACTGTCGCAAATTTTAATTGCGCCAGGGATTGCCTTTTGTATAGTAAATTTTCAAAAACTAATTTTTTACTGTTGAAAATTTTAATTACGCCAGGGATTGCCTTTTCTAAAGTAAATTATTCAAAAAATAGTTTTTTACTGTCGCAAATTTTAAATACGCCAGGGATTGCCTTTTTCTACACTAAATTTTTCAAAAATTAATTTTTTACTGTCGCAAATTTTAAATATGCCAGGGATTGCCTTTTCTATAGTAAATTATTCAAAAAATAATTTTTTAAAGTCGCAAATTTTAAATACGCCAGGGATTGCCTTTTCTATAGTAAATTATTCAAAAAATAATTTTTCACTGTCGCAAACTTTAATTGCGCCAGGGATTGCCTTTTCTATAGTAAATTTTTCAAAAACTAATTTTTTTACTGTCGAAAATTTTAATTGCGCCAGGGATTGCCTTTTCTATAGTAAATTTTTCAAAAGCTAATTTTTTTACTGTCGAAAATTTTAATTACGCCAGGGATTGCCCCTTCTGTAGTAAATTTTTCAAAAAACTAATTTTTTACTGTCGCAAATTTTAATTACTCCAGGGATTGCCTTTTCTATAGTAAATTTTTTCAAAAATTAATTTTTTTACTGTCGCAAAATTTTAAATTCGCCAGGGATTGCCTTTTTCTATAGTAAATTATTCAAAAAATAATTGTTCACAGTCGCAAATTTTAAATACGCCAGGGCTTGCCCTTTTCTATAGTAAATTATTCAAAAAAATAATTTTTTACTGTCGCTAATTTTAATTGCGCCAGGGAAATGCCTTTTGTATAGTAAATTTTTCAAAAACTAATTTTTTTACTGTTGAAAATTTTAATTACGCCAGGGGATTGCCTTTTCTATAGTAAATTATTCAAAAAAATAGTTTTTTTACTGTCGCAAATTTTAAATACGCCAGGGATTGCCTTTTCTACACTAAATTTTCAAAAATTAATTTTTTACTGTCGCAAATTTTAAATACGCCAGGGATAGCCTTTTCTATAGTAAATTATTCAAAAAATAATTTTTTAAAGTCGCAAATTTTAAATACGCCAGGGATTGCCTTTTCTATAGTAAATTATTCAAAAAAATAATTTTTTACTGTCGCAAATTTTAATTGCGCCAGGGATTGCCTTTTCTATAGTAAATTTTTCAAAAACTAATTTTTTTACTGTCGAAAATTTTAATTACGCCAGGGATTGCCTTTTCTATAGTAAATTATTCAAAAAAATAATTTTTTACTGCCTCAAATTTTAAATACGCCAGGGATTGCCTTTTCTACAGTAAATTTTTCAAAAAATAATTTTCTACTGTCGCAAATTTTAAATACGCCAGGGATTGCCTTTTCTACAGTAAATTTTTCAAAAAATAATTTTTTACTGTCGCAAATTTTAATTACGCCAGGGATTGCATTTTCTACAGTAAATTTTTCAAAAAATAATTTTTTACTGTCGCAAATTTTAAATACGCCAGGGATTGCCTTTTCTATAGTAAATTTTTCACAAATTAATTTTTTTACTGTCGCAAATTTTAATTACGCCAGGGATTGCCCTTTCTATAGTAAATTATTCAAAAAATAATTTTTTACTGTCGTAAATTTTAATTGCGCCAGGGATTGCCTTTTCTATAGTAAATTTTTCAAAAAATAATTTTCTACTGTTTGCAAATTTTAATTGCGCCAGGGATTGCCTTTTCTATAGTAAATTTTTCAAAAAATAATTTTTTACTGTCGCAAAATTTTAAATACGCCAGGGATTGCCTTTTCTACAGTAAATTATTCAAAAAATAATTTTTTACTGTCGCAAATTTTAATTGCGCCAGGGATTGCCTTTTCTATAGTAAATTTTTCAAAAACTAATTTTTTACTGTCGAACATTTTAATTACGCCAGGGATTGCCCTTTTCTATAGTAAATTTTTCAAGAACTAATTTTTTTACTGTCGCAAATTTTAATTACGCCAGGGATTGCCTTTTCTATAGTAAATTTTTTCAAAAAATTAATTTTTTACTGTCGCAAATTTTTAATTGCGCCAAGGATTGCCCTTTTCTATAGTAAATTTTTCCAAAAATAATTGTCTACTGTCGCAAATTTTAATTGCGCCAGGGATTGCCCTTTCTATAGTAAATTTATTCAAAAAATAATTTTTAAAGTCGCAAATTTTAAATACGCCAGGGATTGCCTTTTCTATAGTAAATTATTCAAAAAATAATTTTTTTACTGTCCGCAATTTTAATTGCGCCAGGGATTGCCTTTTCTATAGTAAATTTTTCAAAAACTAATTTTTTACTGTCGAAAATTTTAATTACGCCAGGGATTGCCTTTTCTATAGTAAATTATTCAAAAAATAATTTTTTACTTTCGCAAATTTTAAATACGCCAGGGATTGCCTTTTCTACAGTAAATTTTTCAAAAAATAATTTTCTACTGTCGCAAATTTTAAATACGCCAGGGATTGCCTTTTCTACAGTAAATTTTTCAAAAATAATTTTTTACTGTCGCAGATTTTAATTACGCCAGGGATTGCATTTTGTACAGTAAATTTTTCTAAAAATAATTTTTTACTGTCGCAAATTTTAAATACGCCAGGGATTGCCTTTTCTATAGTAAATTTTTCACAAATTAATTTTTTTACTGTCGCAAATTTTAATTACGCCAGGGATTGCCTTTTCTATAGTAAATTATTCAAAAAATAATTTTTTACTGTCGCAAATTTTAATTGCGCCAGGGATTGCCTTTTCTATAGTAAATTTTTCAAAAAATAATTTTTTACTGTCGCAAATTTAAATACGCCAGGGATTGCCTCTTTCTACAGTAAATTATTCAAAAAAATAATTTTTTTACTGTCGCAAATTTTAATTGCGCCCGGGATTGCATTTTCTACAGTAAAATTTTTTCAAAAAATAATTTTTTTACTGTCGAAAATTTTAATTACGCCAGGGATTGCCTTTTCTATAGTAAATTATTCAAAAAATAATTTTTTACTGTCGCAAATTTTAAATACGCCAGGGATTGCCTTTTCTACAGTAAATTTTTCAAAAAAATAATTTTCTACTGTCGCAAATTTTAAATACGCCAGGGATTGCCTTTTCTACAGTAAATTTTTCAAAAAAATAATTTTTTACTGTCGCAAATTTTAATTACGCCAGGGATTGCATTTTCTACAGTAAATTTTTCAAAAAAATTATTTTTTTACTGTCGCAAATTTTAAATACGCCAAGGATTGCCTTTTCTATAGTAAATTTTTCACAAATTAATTTTTTTACTGTCGCAAATTTTAATTACGCCCAGGGATTGCCTTTTCTATAGTAAATTATTCAAAAAATAATTTCTTACTGTCGCAAATTTTAATTGCGCCAGGGATTGCCATTTCTATAGTAAATTTTTTCAAAAAATAATTTTTTACTGTCGCAAATTTTAAATACGCCAGGGATTTGCCTTTTCTACAGTAAATTATTCAAAAAAATAATTTTTTACTGTCCGCAAATTTTAATTGCGCCAGGGATTGCCTTTTTCTATAGTAAATTTTTCAAAAACTAATTTTTTTACTGTCGAACATTTTAATTACGCCAGGGATTGCCTTTTCTATAGTAAATTTTTCAAAAACTAATTTTTTACTGTCGCAAATTTTAATTAAGGCAGGGATTGCCTTTTTCTATAGTAAATTTTTCAAAAATTAATTTTTTACTGTCGCAAAATTTTAAATACGCCAGAGATTGGCTACTCTATAGTAAATTATTCAAAAATAATTTTTTACTGTCGCAAATTTTAATTGCGCCAGGGATTGCCTTTTCTATAGTAAATTTTTTCCAAAAAATAATTGTCTACTGTCGCAAATTTTAATTGCGCCAGGGATTGCCTTTTATATCGTTAATTATTCAAAAAATAATTTTTTACTGTCGCAAATTTTAATTGTGCCAGGGATTGCCTTTTCTATAGTAAATTTTTTCAAAAAATAATTTTTTTACTGTCGCAACTTTTAATTGCGCCAGGGATTGCCTTTTCTATAGTAAATTTTTCAAAAAATAATTTTATACTGTCGCAAATTTGCAAATTTTAATTACGCCAGGGATTGCCTTTTCTACAGTAAATTTTGCAAAAAATAATTTTTTACTCACAAATTTTAATTACGCCAGGGATTGCCTTTTCTATAGTAAATTTTTCAAAAAATAATTTTTTACTGTCGCAAATTTTAAATACGCCAGGGAATGCCTTTTCTACAGTAAATTATTCAAAAATTAATTTTTTACTGTCGCAAATTTTAAGTACGCCAGGGATTGCCTTTTCTACAGTAAATTTTTCAAAAAATAATTTTTTACTGTCGCAAATTTTAGTTACGCCAGGGATTGCATTTTCTACAGTAAATTTTTCAAAAAATAATTTTTTACTGTCGCAAATTTTAAATACGCCAGGGATTGCCTTTATTACTATAGTAAATTTTTCACAAATTAATTTTTTACTGTCGCAAATTTTAATTACGCCAGGGATTGCCTTTTCTATAGTAAATTTTTCAAAAAATAGTTTTTTACTGTCGCAAATTTTAAATACGCCAGGGATTGCCTTTTGTACAGTAAATTATTCAAAAAATAATTTTTTACTGTCGCAAATTTTAATTGCACCAGGGATTGCCTTTTCCATAGTAAATTTTTCAAAAAATAATTTTCTACTGTCGCAAATTTTAATTGCGCCAGGCATTGCCTTTTCTATAGTAAATTATTCAAAAAATAATTTTTTTACTGTCGCAAATTTTAATTGCGCCAGGGATTGCCTTTTCTATAGTAAATTTTTCAAAAACTAATTTTTTACTGTCGAAAATTTTAATTACGCCAAAGATTGCCTTTCTATAGTAAATTTTTCAAAAACTAATTTTTTACTGTCGCAAATTTTAATTACGCCAGGGATTGCCTTTTCTATAGTAAATTTTTCAAAAACTATTTTTTTACTGTCGCACATTTTAAATACGCCGGGGATTGCCTATTCTATAGTAAATTATTCAAAACATAATTTTTTACTGTTGCAAATTTTAATTGCGCCAGGGATTGCCTTTTCTATAGTAAATTTTTCCAAAAATAATTGTCTACTGTCGCAAATTTTAATTGCGCCAGGGATTGCCTTTTCTATAGTAAATTATTCAAAAAATAATTTTTTACTGTCGCAAATTTTAAATACGCCAGGGATTGCCTTTTCTATAGCAAATTTTTCAAAAACTAATTTTCTACTGTCGCAAATTTTAAATACGCCAGGGATTGCCTTTTCTACAGTAAATTTTTCAAAAAATAATTTTTTACTGTCGCAAATTTTAATTACGCCAGGGATTGCATTTTCTACAGTAAATTTTTCAAAAAATAATTTTTTACTGTCGCAAATTTTAAATACGCCAGGGATTGCCTTTTCTATAGTAAATTATTTAAAAAATAATTTTTTACTGTCGCAAATTTTAACTGCGCCAGGGATTGCCTTTTCTATAGTAAATTTTTCAAAAAATAATTTTCTACTGTCGCAAATTTTAATTGCGCCAGGAATTGCCTTTTCTATAGTAAATTTTTCAAAAAATAATTTTTTACTGTCGCAAATTTTAAATACGCCAGGGATTGCCTTTTCTATAGTAAATTTTTCAAAAACTAATTTTTTACTGTCGCAAATTTTAAATACACCAGGGTTTGCCTATTCTATAGTAAATTATTCAAAAAATAATTTTTTACTGTCGCAAATTTTGATTGTGCCAGGGATTGCCTTTTCTATAGTAAATTTTTCAAAAACTAATTTTTTACAGTCGAAAATTTTAATTACGCCAGGGACTGCCTTTTCTATAGTAAATTATTCACGAAATAATTTTTTACAGTCGCAAATTTTAATTGCGCCAGGGATTGCTTTTTCAATAGTAAATTTTTCAAAAACTAATTTTTTACTGTCGAAAATTTTAATTACGCCAGGGATTGCCTTTTCTATGGTAAATTATTCAAAAAATAATTTTTTACTGTCGCAAATTTTAAATACGCCAGGGTTTGCCTTTTCTACAGTAAATTTTTCAAAAAATAATTTTCTACTGTCGCAAATTTTAAATACGCCAGGGATTGCCTTTTCAACAGTAAATTTTTCAAAAAATAATTTTTTACTGTCGCAAATTTTAATTACGCCAGGGATTCCATATTCTACAGCAAATTTTTCAAAAAATTATTTTCTACTGTCGCAAATTTTAATTGCGCCAGGTATTGCCTTTTCTATATAGTAAATTTTTCAAAAAATAATTTTCTACTGTCGCAAATTTTAATTGCGCCAGGGATTGCCTTTTCTATAGTAAATTTTATCAAAAAATAATTTTTTACTGTCGCAAATTTTAAATACGCCAGGGATTGCCTATTCTATAGTAAATTATTCAAAAAATAATTTTTTACTCTCGCAAATTTTAATTGCGCCAGGGATTGCCTTTTCTATAGTAAATTTTTCAAAAACTAATTTTTTACAGTCGAAAATTTTAATTACGCCAGGGATTGCCTTTTCTATAGTAAATTATTCACGAAATAATTTTTTACAGTCGCAAATTTTAATTGCGCGAGGGATTGCCTTTTCAATAGTAAATTTTTCAAAAACTAATTTTTTACTGTCGAAAATTTTAATTTCGCCAGGGATTGCCTTTTCTATGGTAAATTATTCAAAAAATAATTTTTTACTGTCGCAAATTTTAAATACGCCAGGGTTTGCCTTTTCTACAGTAAATTTTTCAAAAAATAATTTTCTACTGTCGCAAATTTTAAATACGCCAGGAATTGCCTTTTCTATAGTAAATTTTTCAAAAAATAATTTTTTACTGTCGCAAATTTTAATTACGCCAGGGATTCCATATTCTACAGTAAATTTTTCAAAAAATTATTTTCTACTGTCGCAAATTTTAATTGCGCCAGGTATTGCCTTTTCTATAGTAAATTTTTCAAAAAATAATTTTCTACTGTCGCAAATTTTAATTGCCCCAGGGATTGCCTTTTCTATAGTAAATTGTATCAAAAAATAATTTTTTACTGTCGCAAATTTTAAATACGCCAGGGATTGCCTTTTCTACAGTAAATTATTCAAAAAATAATTTTTTACTGTCGCAAATTTTAATTGCGCCAGGGATTGCCTTTTCTATAGTAAATTTTTCAAAAACTATTTTTTTACTGTCGAAAATTTAATTACGCCAGGGATTGCCTTTTCTATAGTAAATTTTTCAAAAACTGATTTTTTACTGTCGCAAATTTTAATTACGCCAGGGATTGCCTTTTCTATAGTAAATTTTTCAAAAATTAATTTTTTACTGTCGCAAATTTTAAATACGCCAGGGATTGCCTATTCTATAGTAAATTATTCAAAAAATAATTTTTTACTGTCGCAAATTTTAATTGCGCCAGGGATTGCCTTTTCTATAGTAAATTTTTCCAAAAATAATTGTCTACTGTCGCAAATTTTAAATACGCCAGTAATTGCCTTTTCTATAGTAAATTATTCAAAAAATAATTTTTTACTGTCGCAAATTTTAATTGCGCCAGGGATTGCTTTTCTATAGTAAATTTTTCAAAAAATAATTTTTTACTGTCGCAAATTTTAATTGCGCCAGGGATTGCCTTTTCTATAGTAAATTTTTCAAAAAATAATTTTATACTGTCGCAAATTTTAATTACGCCAAGGATTGCCTTTTCTACAGTAAATTTTCCAAAAAATAATTTTTTACTCACAAATTTTAATTACGCCAGGGATTGCCTTTTCTATAGTAAATTTTTCAAAAATTAATTTTTTACTGTCGCAAATTTTAAATACGCCAGGGGTTGCCTTTTTTATAGTAATTTATTCAAAAAAAAATTTTTTACTGTCGCAAATTTTAAATACGCCAGGGATTGCCTTTTCTATAGTAAATTTTTCAAAAAATAATTTTTTACTGTCGCAAATTTTAATTACTCCAGGGATTGCATTTTCTACAGTAAATTTGTAACAAAATAATTTTTTACTGTCGCAAGTTTTAAATATGCCAGGGATTGCCTTTTATATAGTAAATTTTTCACAAATTAATTTTTTACTGTCGCAACTTTTAATTACGCCTGGGATTGCCTTTTCTATAGTAAATTTTTCAAAAAATAATTTTTACTGTCGCAAATTTTAAATACGCCAGGGATTGCCTTTTCTACAGTAAAATATTCAAAAAATAATTTTTTACTGTCGCAAATTTTAATTGCGCCAAGGATTGCCTTTTCTATAGTAAATTTTTCAAAAAATAATTTTCTACTGTCGCAAATTTTAATTACGCCAGGCATTGCCTTTTCTATAGTAAATTATTCAAAAATAATTTTTTACTGTCGCAAATTTTAATTGCGCCAGGGATTGCCTTTTCTATAGTAAATTTTTCAAAAACTAATTTTTTACTGTCGAAAATTTTAATTACGCCAGGGATTGACTTTCTATAGTAAATTTTTCAAAAACTAATTTTTTACTGTCGCAAATTTTAATTACGCCAGGGATTGCCTTTTCTATAGTAAATTTTTCAAAAATTAATTTTTTACTGTCGCAAATTTTAAATACGCCAGGGATTGCCTATTCTATAGTAAATTATTCAAAAAATAATTTTTTACTGTCGCAAATTTTAATTGCGCCAGGGATTGCCTTTTCTATAGTAAATTTTTCCAAAAATAATTGTCTACTGTCGCAATTTTAATTGCGCCAGGGATTGCCTTTTCTATAGTAAATTATTCAAAAAATAATTTTTTACTGTCGCAAATTTTAACTGCGCCAGGGATTACCTTTTCTATAGTAAATTTTTCAAAAAATAATTTTTTACTGTCGCAAATTTTAATTGCGCCAGGGATTGCCTTTTCTATAGTAAATTTTTCAAAAAATAATTTTATACTGTCGCAAATTTTAATTACGCCAGGGATTGCCTTTTCTACAGTAAATTTTCCAAAAAATAATTTTTTACTCACAAATTTTAATTACGCCAGGGATTGCCTTTTCTATAGTAAATTTTTCAAAAATTAATTTTTTACTGTCGCAAATTTTAAATACGCCAGGGATTGCCTTTTCTATAGTAAATTATTCAAAAAATAATTTTTTACTGTCGCAAATTTTAAATACGCCAGGGATTGCCTTTTCTATAGTAAATTTTTCAAAAAATAATTTTCTACTGTCGCAAATTTTAATTACGCCAGGGATTGCCTTTTCTATAGTAAATTTTTCAAAAATTAATTTTTTACTGTCGCAAATTTTAATTGCGCCAGGGATTGCCTTTTCTATAGTAAATTTTTCAAAAAATTATTTTCTACTGTCGCAAATTTTAATTGCGCCAGGTATTGCCTTTTCTATAGTAAATTTTTCAAAAAATAATTTTCTACTGTCGCAAATTTTAATTGCGCCAGGGATTGCCTTTTCAATAGTAAATTTTATCAAAAAATAATTTTTTACTGTCGCAAATTTTAAATACGCCAGGGATTGCCTATTCTATAGTAAATTATTCAAAAAATAATTTTTACTGTCGCAAATTTTAATTGCGCCAGGGATTGCCTTTTCTATAGTAAATTTTTCAAAAACTAATTTTTTACAGTCGAAAATTTTAATTACGCCAGGGATTGCCATTTCTATAGTAAATTATTCACGAAATAATTTTTTACAGTCGCAAATTTTAATTGCGCCAGGGATTGCCTTTTCAATAGTAAATTTTTCAAAAACTAATTTTTTACTGTCGAAAATTTTAATTACGCCAGGGATTGCCTTTTCTATGGTAAATTATTCAAAAAATAATTTTTTACTGTCGCAAATTTTAAATACGCCAGGGTTTGCCTTTTCTACAGTAAATTTTTCAAAAAATAATTTTCTACTCTCGCAAATTTTAAATACGCCAGGGATTGCCTTTTCAGCAGTAAATTTTTCAAAAAATAATTTTTTACTGTCGCAAATTTTAATTACGCCAGGGATTCCATATTCTACAGTAAATTTTTCAAAAAATTATTTTCTACTGTCGCAAATTTTAATTGCGCCAGGTATTGCCTTTTCTATAGTAAATTTTCAAAAAATAATTTTCTACTGTAGCAAATTTTAATTGCGCCGGGGATTGCCTTTTCTATAGTAAATTTAAAAAAAAAAAATTTTTTACTGTCGCAAATTTTAAATACGCCAGGGATTGCCTTTTCTACAGTAAATTATTCAAAAAATAATTTTTTACTGTCGCAAATTTTAATTGCGCCAGGGATTGCCTTTTCTATAGTAAATTTTTCCAAAAATAATTGTCTACTGTCGCAAATTTTAAATACGCCAGGAATTGCCTTTTCTATAGTAAATTATTCAAAAAATAATTTTTTACTGTCGCAAATTTTAATTGCGCCGGGGATTGCCTTTTCTATAGTAAATTTTAAAAAAAAATAATTTTTTACTGTCGCAAATTTTAAATACGCCAGGGATTGCCTTTTCTACAGTAAATTATTCAAAAAATAATTTTTTACTGTCGCAAATTTTAATTGCGCCAGGGATTGCCTTTTCTATAGTAAATTTTTCAAAAACTATTTTTTTACTGTCGAAAATTTTAATTACGCCAGGGATTGCCTTTTCTATAGTAAATTTTTCAAAACTAATTTTTTACTGTCGCAAATTTAATTACGCCAGGGATTGCCTTTTCTATAGTAAATTTTTCAAAAATTAATTTTTTACTGTCGCAAATTTTAAATACGCCAGGGATTGCCTATTCTATAGTAAATTATTCAAAAAATAATTTTTTACTGTCGCAAATTTTAATTGCGCCAGGGATTGCCTTTTCTATAGTAAATTTTTCCAAAAATAATTGTCTACTGTCGCAAATTTTAAATACGCCAGGAATTGCCTTTTCTATAGTAAATTATTCAAAAAATAATTTTTTACTGTCGCAAATTTTAATTGCGCCAGGGATTGCTTTTATATAGTAAATTTTTCAAAAAATAATTTTTTACTGTCGCAAATTTTAATTGCGCCAGGGATTGCCTTTTCTATAGTAAATTTTTCAAAAAATAATTTTATACTGTCGCAAATTTTAATTACGCCAAGGATTGCCTTTTCTACAGTAAATTTTCCAAAAAATAATTTTTTACTCACAAATTTTAATTACGCCAGGGATTGCCTTTTCTATAGTAAATTTTTCAAAAATTAATTTTTTACTGTCGCAAATTTTAAATACGCCAGGGGTTGCCTTTTTTATAGCAATTTATTCAAAAATAATTTTTTACTGTCGCAAATTTTAAATACGCCAGGGATTGCCTTTTCTATAGTAAATTTTTCAAAAAATAATTTTTTACTGTCGCAAATTTTAATTACTCCAGGGATTGCATTTTCTACAGTAAATTTGTAACAAAATAATTTTTTACTGTCGCAAGTTTTAAATACGCCAGGGATTGCCTTTTCTATAGTAAATTTTTCACAAATTAATTTTTTACTGTCGCAAATTTTAATTACGCCTGGGATTGCCTTTTCTATAGTAAATTTTTCAAAAATTAATTTTTTACTGTCGCAAATTTTAAATACGCCAGGGATTGCCTATTCTAAAGTAAATTATTCAAAAAATAATTTTTTACTGTCGCAAATTTTAATTGCGCCAGGATTGCCTTTTCTATAGTAAATTTTTCCAAAATAATTGTCTACTGTCGCAAATTTTAATTGCGCCAGGGATTGCCTTTTCTATAGTAAATTATTCAAAAAATAATTTTTTACTGTCGCAAATTTTAATTGCGCCAGGGATTGCCTTTTCTATAGTAAATTTTTCAAAAATAATTTTTTACTGTCGCAAATTTTAATTGCGCCAGGGATTGCCTTTTCTATAGTAAATTTATCAAAAAATAATTTTATACTGTCGCAAATTTTAATTACGCCAGGGATTGCCTTTTCTACAGTAAATTTTCCAAAAAATAATTTTTTACTCACAAATTTTAATTACGCCAAGGATTGCCTTTTCTATAGTAAATTTTTCAAAAATTAATTTTTTACTGTCGCAAATTTTAAATACGCCAGGGATTGCCTTTTCTATAGTAAATTATTCAAAAAATAATTTTTTACTGTCGCAAATTTTAATTGCGCCAGGGATTGCCTTTTCTATAGTAAATTTTTCAAAAAATAATTTTTTACTGTCGCAAATTTTAATTGCGCCAGGGGATTGCCTTTTCTATAGTAAATTATTCAAAAAATAATTTTTTACTGTCGCAAATTTTAATTGCGCCAGGGATTGCCTTTTCTATAGTAAATTTTTCAAAAAATAATTTTTTACTGTCGCAAATTTTAATTGCGCCAGGTATTGCCTTTTCTATAGTAAATTTATCAAAAAATAATTTTATACTGTCGCAAATTTTAATTACGCCAGGGATTGCCTTTTCTACAGTAAATTTTCCAAAAAATAATTTTTTACTCACAAATTTTAATTACGCCAAGGATTGCCTTTTCTATAGTAAATTTTTCAAAAATTAATTTTTTACTGTCGCAAATTTTAAATACGCCAGGGATTGCCTTTTCTATAGTAAATTATTCAAAAAATAATTTTTTACTGTCGCAAATTTTAAATACGCCAGGGATTGCCTTTTCTATAGTAAATTTTTCAAAAAATAATTTTCTACTGTCGCAAATTTTAATTACGCCAGGGATTGCCTTTTCTATAGTAAATTTTTCAAAAATTAATTTTTTACTGTCGCAAATTTTAATTGCGCCAGGGATTGCCTTTTCTATAGTAAATTTTTCAAAAAATAATTTTCTACTGTCGCAAATTTTAAATACGCCAGGGATTGCTTTTTCTATAGTAAATTTTTCAAAAGTTAATTTTTTACTGTCGCAAATTTTAAATACGCCAGGGATTGCCTTTTCTGTAGTAAATTTTTCAAAAATAATTTTTTTAATGTCGCAAATTTTAATTACGCCAGGGATTGCCTTTTCTACAGTAAATTTTTTAAAAAATTATTTTTTTACTGTCGCAAATTTTAAATACGCCAGGGATTGCCTTTTCTATAGTTAATTTTTCACAAGTTAATTTTTTACTGTCGCAAATTTTAATTACGCCAGGGATTGCCTTTTCTATAGTAAATTTTTCAAAAAATAATTTTTTACTGTCGCAAATTTTAATTACGCCACGGATTGCCTTTTCTATAGTAAAGCTTTCACAAATTAATTTTTTACTGTCGCAAATTTTAATTACGCCAGGGATTGCCTTTTCTATAGTCAATTTTTCAAAAATTATTTTTTTACTGTCGCAAATTTTAAATACGCCAGGGATTGACTTTTCTATAGTAAATTATTCAAAAAATAATTTTTTACTGTCGCAAATTTTAATTGCGCCAGGGATTGCCTTTTCTATAGTAAATTTTTCAATAAATAATTTTCTACTGTCGCAAATTTTAATTGCGCCAGGGATTGCCTTTTCTATAGTAAATTTTTCAAAAAATAATTTTTTACTGTCGCAAATTTTAAATACGCCAGGGATTGCCTTTTCTACAGTAAATTTTTCAAAAAATAATTTTTGACTGTCGCAAATTTTAAATATGCCAGGGATTGCCTTTTCTACAGTAAATTATTCAAAAAATAATTTTTTACTGTCGCAAATTTTAATTGCGCCAGGGATTGCCTTTTCTATAGTAAATTTTTCAAAAAATAATTTTCTACTGTCGCAAATTTTAATTACGCCAGGGATTGCTTTTTCTATAGTAAATTTTTCAAAAGTTAATTTTTTACTGTCGCAAATTTTAAATACGCCAGGGATTGCCTTTTCTGTAGTAAATTTTTCAAAAATAATTTTTTTAATGTCGCAAATTTTAATTACGCCTGGGATTGCCTTTTCTACAGTAAATTTTTTAAAAAATAATTTTTTACTGTCGCAAATTTTAAATACACCAGGGATTGCCTTTTCTATAGTTAATTTTTCACAAGTTAATTTTTTACTGTCGCAAATTTTAATTACGCCAGGGATTGCCTTTTCTATAGTAAATTTTTCAAAAAATAATTTTTTACTGTCGCAAATTTTAATTACGCCAGGGATTGCCTTTTCTATAGTAAAGCTTTCACAAATTAATTTTTTACTGTCGCAAATTTTAATTACGCCAGGGATTGCCTTTTCTATAGTCAATTTTTCAAAAATTATTTTTTTACTGTCGCAAATTTTAAATACGCCAGGGATTGACTTTTCTATAGTAAATTATTCAAAAAATAATTTTTTACTGTCGCAAATTTTAATTGCGCCAGGGATTGCCTTTTCTATAGTAAATTTTTCAATAAATAATTTTCTACTGTCGCAAATTTTAATTGCGCCAGGGATTGCCTTTTCTATAGTAAATTTTTCAAAAAATAATTTTTTACTGTCGCAAATTTTAAATACGCCAGGGATTGCCTTTTCTACAGTAAATTTTTCAAAAAATAATTTTTGACTGTCGCAAATTTTAAATATGCCAGGGATTGCCTTTTCTACAGTAAATTATTCAAAAAATAATTTTTTACTGTCGCAAATTTTAATTGCGCCAGGGATTGCCTTTTCTATAGTAAATTTTTCAAAAAATAATTTTCTACTGTCGCAAATTTTAATTACGCCAGGGATTGCTTTTTCTATAGTAAATTTTTCAAAAGTTAATTTTTTACTGTCGCAAATTTTAAATACGCCAGGGATTGCCTTTTCTGTAGTAAATTTTTCAAAAATAATTTTTTTAATGTCGCAAATTTTAATTACGCCAGGGATTGCCTTTTCTACAGTAAATTTTTTAAAAAATAATTTTTTACTGTCGCAAATTTTAAATACACCAGGGATTGCCTTTTCTATAGTTAATTTTTCACAAGTTAATTTTTTACTGTCGCAAATTTTAATTACGCCAGGGATTGCCTTTTCTATAGTAAATTTTTCAAAAAATAATTTTTTACTGTCGCAAATTTTAATTACGCCAGGGATTGCCTTTTCTATAGTAAAGCTTTCACTAATTAATTTTTTACTGTCGCAAATTTTAATTACGCCAGGGATTGCCTTTTCTATAGTCAATTTTTCAAAAATTATTTTTTTACTGTCGCAAATTTTAAATACGCCAGGGATTGACTTTTCTATAGTAAATTATTCAAAAAATAATTTTTTGCTGTCGCAAATTTTAATTGCGCCAGGGATTGCCTTTTCTATAGTAAATTTTTCAATAAATAATTTTCTACTGTCGCAAATTTTAATTGCGCCAGGGATTGCCTTTTCTATAGTAAATTTTTCAAAAAATAATTTTTTACTGTCGCAAATTTTAAATACGCCAGGGATTGCCTTTTCTACAGTAAATTTTTCAAAAAATAATTTTTGACTGTCGCAAATTTTAAATATGCCAGGGATTGCCTTTTCTACAGTAAATTATTCAAAAAATAATTTTTTACTGTCGCAAATTTTAATTGCGCCAAGGATTGCCTTTTTTATAGTAAATTTTTCAAAAACTAATTTTTTACTGTCGAAAATTTTAATTACGCCAGGGATTGCCTTTTCTATAGTAAATTTTTCAAAAACTAATCTTTTACTGTCGCAAATTTTAACTACGCCAGGGATTGCCTTTTCTATAGTAAATTTTTCAAAAATTAATTTTTTACTGTCGCAAATTTTAAATACGCCAGGGGTTGCCTATTCTATAGTAAATTATTCAAAAAATAATTTTTTACTGTCGCAAATTTTAATTGCGCCATGGTTGCCTTTTCTATAGTAAATTTTTCAAAAAATAATTTTCTACTGTCGCAAATTTTAATTGCGCCAGGGATTGCCTTTTCTATAGTAAATTATTCAAAAAATAATTTTTTACTGTCGCAAATTTTAATTGCGCCTTTTCTATAGTAAATTTTTCAAAAAATATTTTTTTACTGTCGCAAATTTTAATTACGCCAGGGATTGCATTTTCTACAGTAAGTTTTTCAAAAAAATATTTTTTTTTTACTGTCGCAAATTTTAATTGCGCCAGGGATTGCCTTTTCTATAGTAAATTTGTCAAAAACTAATTTTTTACTGTCGAAAATTTTAATTACGCCAGGGATTGCCTTTCTATAGTAAATTTTTCAAAAACTAATTTTGTACTGTGGCAAATTTTAATTACGCCAGGGATTGCCTTTTCTATAGTAAATTTTTCAAAAATTAATTTTTTACTGTCGCAAATTTTAAATACGCCAGGGATTGCCTATTCTATAGTAAATTATTCAAAAAATAATTTTTTACTGTCGCAAATTTTAATTGCGCCAGGGATTGCCTTTTCTATAGTAAATTTTTCCAAAAATAATTGTCTACTGTCGCAAATTTTAATTGCGCCAAGGATTGCCTTTTCTATAGTAAATTATTCAAAAAATAATTTTTTACTGTCGCAAATTTTAATTGCGCCAGGGATTGCCTTTTCTATAGTAAATTTTTCAAAAAATAATTTTTTACTGTTGCAAATTTTAATTGCGCTAAGGATTGCCTTTTCTATAGTAAATTTTTCAAAAAATAATTTTATACTGTCGCAAATTTTAATTACGCCAGGGATTGCCTTTTCTACAATAAATTTTCCAAAAAATAATTTTTTACTCACAAATTTTAATTACGCCAGGGATTGCCTTTTCTATAGTAAATTTTTCAAAAATTAATTTTTTACTGTCGCAAATTTTAAATACGCCAGGGATTGCCTTTTCTATAGTAAATTATTCTACAATAATTTTTTACTGTCGCAAATTTTAAATACGCCAGGGATTGCCTTTTCTATAGTAAATTTTTCAAAAAATAATTTTCTACTGTCGCAAATTTTAATTACGCCAGGGATTGCCTTTTCTATAGTAAATATTTCAAAAATTAATTTTTTACTGTCGCAAATTTTAATTGCGCCAGGGATTGCCTTTTCTATAGTAAATTTTTCAAAAAATAATTTTCTACTGTCGCAAATTTTAATTACGCCAGGGATTACTTTTTCCATAGTAAATTTTTCAAAAATTAATTTTTAACTGTCGCAAATTTTAAATACGCCAGGGATTGACTTTTCTATAGTAAATAATTCAAAAAATAATTTTTTACTGTCGCAAATTTTAATTGCGCCAGGGATTGCCTTTTCTATAGTAAATTTTTCAATAAATAATTTTCTACTGTCGCAAATTTTGAATACGCCAGGGATTGCCTTTTCTATAGTAAATTTTTCAAAAAAAAATTTTTTACTGTCGCAAATTTTAAATACGCCAGGGATTGCCTTTTCTATAGTTAATTTTTCACAAGTTAATTTTTTACTGTCGCAAATGTTAATTACGCCAGGGATTGCCATTTCTATAGTAAATTTTTCAAAAAATAATTTTTTAATGTCGCAAATTTTAATTACGCCAGGGATTGCCTTTTGTATAGTAAATTTTTCACAAATTAAGTTTTTACTGTCGCAAATTTTAATTACGACAGGGATTGCCTTTTCTATAGTAAATTTTTCAAAAATTATTTTTTTATTGTCGCAAAATTTAAATACGCCAGGGATTGACTTTTCTATAGTAAATTATTCGAAAAATAATTTTTTACTGTCGCAAATTTTAATTGCGCCAGGGATTGCCTTTTCTATAGTAAATTTTTCAATAAATAATTTTCTACTGTCGCAAATTTTAATTGCGCCAGGGATTGCCTTTTCTATAGTAAATTTTTCAAAAAATAATTTTTTACTGTCGCAAATTTTAAATACGCCAGGGATTGCCTTTTCTACAGTAAATTTTTAAAAATTAATTTTTTACTGTCGCAAATTTTAAATACGCCAGGGATTGCCTTTTCTATAGTAAATTATTCAAAAAATAATTTTTTACTGTCGCAAATTTTAAATACGCCAGGGATTGCCTTTTCTATAGTAAATTTTTCAAAAAATAATTTTCTACTGTCGCAAATTTTAATTACGCCAGGGATTGCCTTTTCTATAGTAAATTTTTCAAAAATTAATTTTTTACTGTTGCAAATTTTAATTGAGCCAGGGATTGCCTTTTCTATAGTAAATTTTTCAAAAAATAATTTTCTACTGTCGCAAATTTTAACTACGCCAGGGATTGCCTTTTCTATAGTAAATTTTTCAAAAATTAATTTTTTACTGTCGCAAATTTTAAATACGCCAGGGGTTGCCTATTCTATAGTAAATTATTCAAAAAATAATTTTTTACTGTCGCAAATTTTAATTGCGCCATGGTTGCCTTTTCTATAGTAAATTTTTCAAAAAATAATTTTCTACTGTCGCAAATTTTAATTGCGCCAGGGATTGCCTTTTCTATAGTAAATTATTCAAAAAATAATTTTTTACTGTCGCAAATTTTAATTGCGCCTTTTCTATAGTAAATTTTTCAAAAAATATTTTTTTACTGTCGCAAATTTTAATTACGCCAGGGATTGCATTTTCTACAGTAAGTTTTTCAAAAAAATATTTTTTTTTTACTGTCGCAAATTTTAATTGCGCCAGGGATTGCCTTTTCTATAGTAAATTTGTCAAAAACTAATTTTTTACTGTCGAAAATTTTAATTACGCCAGGGATTGCCTTTCTATAGTAAATTTTTCAAAAACTAATTTTGTACTGTGGCAAATTTTAATTACGCCAGGGATTGCCTTTTCTATAGTAAATTTTTCAAAAATTAATTTTTTACTGTCGCAAATTTTAAATACGCCAGGGATTGCCTATTCTATAGTAAATTATTCAAAAAATAATTTTTTACTGTCGCAAATTTTAATTGCGCCAGGGATTGCCTTTTCTATAGTAAATTTTTCCAAAAATAATTGTCTACTGTCGCAAATTTTAATTGCGCCAAGGATTGCCTTTTCTATAGTAAATTATTCAAAAAATAATTTTTTACTGTCGCAAATTTTAATTGCGCCAGGGATTGCCTTTTCTATAGTAAATTTTTCAAAAAATAATTTTTTACTGTTGCAAATTTTAATTGCGCTAAGGATTGCCTTTTCTATAGTAAATTTTTCAAAAAATAATTTTATACTGTCGCAAATTTTAATTACGCCAGGGATTGCCTTTTCTACAATAAATTTTCCAAAAAATAATTTTTTACTCACAAATTTTAATTACGCCAGGGATTGCCTTTTCTATAGTAAATTTTTCAAAAATTAATTTTTTACTGTCGCAAATTTTAAATACGCCAGGGATTGCCTTTTCTATAGTAAATTATTCTAAAATAATTTTTTACTGTCGCAAATTTTAAATACGCCAGGGATTGCCTTTTCTATAGTAAATTTTTCAAAAAATAATTTTCTACTGTCGCAAATTTTAATTACGCCAGGGATTGCCTTTTCTATAGTAAATATTTCAAAAATTAATTTTTTACTGTCGCAAATTTTAATTGCGCCAGGGATTGCCTTTTCTATAGTAAATTTTTCAAAAAATAATTTTCTACTGTCGCAAATTTTAATTACGCCAGGGATTACTTTTTCCATAGTAAATTTTTCAAAAATTAATTTTTAACTGTCGCAAATTTTAAATACGCCAGGGATTGACTTTTCTATAGTAAATAATTCAAAAAATAATTTTTTACTGTCGCAAATTTTAATTGCGCCAGGGATTGCCTTTTCTATAGTAAATTTTTCAATAAATAATTTTCTACTGTCGCAAATTTTGAATACGCCAGGGATTGCCTTTTCTATAGTAAATTTTTCAAAAAAAAATTTTTTACTGTCGCAAATTTTAAATACGCCAGGGATTGCCTTTTCTATAGTTAATTTTTCACAAGTTAATTTTTTACTGTCGCAAATGTTAATTACGCCAGGGATTGCCATTTCTATAGTAAATTTTTCAAAAAATAATTTTTTAATGTCGCAAATTTTAATTACGCCAGGGATTGCCTTTTGTATAGTAAATTTTTCACAAATTAAGTTTTTACTGTCGCAAATTTTAATTACGACAGGGATTGCCTTTTCTATAGTAAATTTTTCAAAAATTATTTTTTTATTGTCGCAAAATTTAAATACGCCAGGGATTGACTTTTCTATAGTAAATTATTCGAAAAATAATTTTTTACTGTCGCAAATTTTAATTGCGCCAGGGATTGCCTTTTCTATAGTAAATTTTTCAATAAATAATTTTCTACTGTCGCAAATTTTAATTGCGCCAGGGATTGCCTTTTCTATAGTAAATTTTTCAAAAAATAATTTTTTACTGTCGCAAATTTTAAATACGCCAGGGATTGCCTTTTCTACAGTAAATTTTTAAAAATTAATTTTTTACTGTCGCAAATTTTAAATACGCCAGGGATTGCCTTTTCTATAGTAAATTATTCAAAAAATAATTTTTTACTGTCGCAAATTTTAAATACGCCAGGGATTGCCTTTTCTATAGTAAATTTTTCAAAAAATAATTTTCTACTGTCGCAAATTTTAATTACGCCAGGGATTGCCTTTTCTATAGTAAATTTTTCAAAAATTAATTTTTTACTGTCGCAAATTTTAATTGAGCCAGGGATTGCCTTTTCTATAGTAAATTTTTCAAAAAATAATTTTCTACTGTCGCAAATTTTAATTACGCCAGGGATTGCTTTTTCTATAGTAAATTTTTCAAAAGTTAATTTTTTACTGTCGCAAATTTTAAATACGCCAGGGATTGCCTTTTCTGTAGTAAATTTTTCAAAAATAATTTTTTTAATGTCGCAAATTTTAATTACGCCAGGGATTGCCTTTTCTACAGTAAATTTTTTAAAAAATTATTTTTTTACTGTCGCAAATTTTAAATACGCAAGGGATTGCCTTTTCTATAGTTAATTTTTCACAAGTTAATTTTTTACTGTCGCAAATTTTAATTACGCCAGGGATTGCCTTTTCTATAGTAAATTTTTCAAAAAATAATTTTTTACTGTCGCAAATTTTAATTACGCCAGGGATTGCCTTTTCTATAGTAAAGCTTTCACAAATTAATTTTTTACTGTCGCAAATTTTAATTACGCCAGGGATTGCCTTTTCTATAGTCAATTTTTCAAAAATTATTTTTTTACTGTCGCAAATTTTAAATACGCCAGGGATTGACTTTTCTATAGTAAATTATTCAAAAAATAATTTTTTACTGTCGCAAATTTTAATTGCGCCAGGGATTGCCTTTTCTATAGTAAATTTTTCAATAAATAATTTTCTACTGTCGCAAATTTTAATTGCGCCAGGGATTGCCTTTTCTATAGTAAATTTTTCAAAAAATAATTTTTTACTGTCGCAAATTTTAAATACGCCAGGGATTGCCTTTTCTACAGTAAATTTTTCAAAAAATAATTTTTGACTGTCGCAAATTTTAAATATGCCAGGGATTGCCTTTTCTACAGTAAATTATTCAAAAAATAATTTTTTACTGTCGCAAATTTTAATTGCGCCAAGGATTGCCTTTTTTATAGTAAATTTTTCAAAAACTAATTTTTTACTGTCGAAAATTTTAATTACGCCAGGGATTGCCTTTTCTATAGTAAATTTTTCAAAAACTAATCTTTTACTGTCGCAAATTTTAATTACGCTAGGGATTGCCTTTTCTATAGTAAATTTTTCAAAAATTAATTTTTTACTGTCGCAAATTTTAAATACGCCAGGGATTGCCTATTCTATAGTAAATTATTCAAAAAATAATTTTTTACTGTCGCAAATTTTAATTGCGCCAGGGTTGCCTTTTCTATAGCAAATTTTTCAAAAAATAATTTTCTACTGTCGCAAATTTTAATTGCGCCAGGGATTGCCTTTTCTATAGTAAATTATTCAAAAAATAATTTTTTACTGTCGCAAATTTTAATTGCGCCAGGGATTGCCTTTTCTATAGTAAATTTTTCAAAAAATATTTTTTTACTGTCGCAAATTTTAATTACGCCAGGGATTGCATTTTCTACAGTAAATTTTTCAAAAAAATATTTTTTTTTACTGTCGCAAATTTTAATTGCGCCAGGGATTGCCTTTTCTATAGTAAATTTGTCAAAAACTAATTTTTTACTGTCGAAAATTTTAATTACGCCAGGGATTGCCTTTCTATAGTAAATTTTTCAAAAACTAATTTTGTACTGTCGCAAATTTTAATTACGCCAGGGATTGCCTTTTCTATAGTAAATTTTTCAAAAATTAATTTTTTACTGTCGCAAATTTTAAATACGCCAGGGATTGCCTATTCTATAGTAAATTATTCAAAAAATAATTTTTTACTGTCGCAAATTTTAATTGCGCCAGGGATTGCCTTTTCTATAGTAAATTTTTCCAAAAATAATTGTCTACTGTCGCAAATTTTAATTGCGCCAGGGATTGCCTTTTCTATAGTAAATTATTCAAAAAATAGTTTTTTACTGTCGCAAATTTTAATTGCGCCAGGGATTGCCTTTTCTATAGTAAATTTTTCAAAAAATAATTTTTTACTGTTGCAAATTTTAATTGCGCTAGAGATTGCCTTTTCTATAGTAAATTTTTCAAAAAATAATTTTATACTGTCGCAAATTTTAATTACGCCAGGGATTGCCTTTTCTACAATAAATTTTCCAAAAAAAAATTTTTTACTCACAAATTTTAATTACGCCAGGGATTGCCTTTTCTATAGTAAATTTTTCAAAAATTAATTTTTTACTGTCGCAAATTTTAAATACGCCAGGGATTGCCTTTTCTATAGTAAATTATTCAAAAAATAATTTTTTACTGTCGCAAATTTTAAATACGCCAGGGATTGCCTTTTCTATAGTAAATTTTTCAAAAAATAATTTTCTACTGTCGCAAATTTTAATTACGCCAGGGATTGCCTTTTCTATAGTAAATTTTTCAAAAATTAATTTTTTACTGTCGCAAATTTTAATTGCGCCAGGGATTGCCTTTTCTATAGTAAATTTTTCAAAAAATAATTTTCTACTGTCGCAAATTTTAATTACGCCAGGGATTGCTTTTTCTATAGTAAATTTTTCAAAAGTTAATTTTTTACTGTCGCAAATTTTAAATACGCCAGGGATTGCCTTTTCTGTAGTAAATTTTTCAAAAATAATTTTTTTAATGTCGCAAATTTTAATTACGCCAGGGATTGCCTTTTCTACAGTAAATTTTTTAAAAAATAATTTTTTACAGTCGCAAATTTTAAATACACCAGGGATTGCCTTTTCTATAGTTAATTTTTCACAAGTTAATTTTTTACTGTCGCAAATTTTAATAACGCCAGGGATTGCCTTTTCTATAGTAAATTTTTCAAAAAATAATTTTTTACTGTCGCAAATTTTAATTACGCCAGGGATTGCCTTTTCTATAGTAAAGCTTTCACAAATTAATTTTTTACTGTCGCAAATTTTAATTACGCCAGGGATTGCCTTTTCTATAGTCAATTTTTCAAAAATTATTTTTTTACTGTCGCAAATTTTAAATACGCCAGGGATTGACTTTTCTATAGTAAATTATTCAAAAAATAATTTTTTACTGTCGCAAATTTTAATTGCGCCAGGGATTGCCTTTTCTATAGTAAATTTTTCAATAAATAATTTTCTACTGTCGCAAATTTTAATTGCGCCAGGGATTGCCTTTTCTATAGTAAATTTTTCAAAAAATAATTTTTTACTGTCGCAAATTTTAAATACGCCAGGTATTGCCTTTTCTACAGTAAATTTTTCAAAAAATAATTTTTGACTGTCGCAAATTTTAAATATGCCAGGGATTGCCTTTTCTACAGTAAATTATTCAAAAAATAATTTTTTACTGTCGCAAATTTTAATTGCGCCAAGGATTGCCTTTTTTATAGTAAATTTTTCAAAAACTAATTTTTTACTGTCGAAAATTTTAATTACGCCAGGGATTGCCTTTTCTATAGTAAATTTTTCAAAAACTAATCTTTTACTGTCGCAAATTTTAATTACGCTAGGGATTGCCTTTTCTATAGTAAATTTTTCAAAAATTAATTTTTTACTGTCGCAAATTTTAAATACGCCAGGGATTGCCTATTCTATAGTAAATTATTCAAAAAATAATTTTTTACTGTCGCAAATTTTAATTGCGCCAGGGTTGCCTTTTCTATAGCAAATTTTTCAAAAAATAATTTTCTACTGTCGCAAATTTTAATTGCGCCAGGGATTGCCTTTTCTATAGTAAATTATTCAAAAAATAATTTTTTACTGTCGCAAATTTTAATTGCGCCAGGGATTGCCTTTTCTATAGTAAATTTTTCAAAAAATATTTTTTTACTGTCGCAAATTTTAATTACGCCAGGGATTGCATTTTCTACAGTAAATTTTTCAAAAAAATATTTTTTTTTACTGTCGCAAATTTTAATTGCGCCAGGGATTGCCTTTTCTATAGTAAATTTGTCAAAAACTAATTTTTTACTGTCGAAAATTTTAATTACGCCAGGGATTGCCTTTCTATAGTAAATTTTTCAAAAACTAATTTTGTACTGTCGCAAATTTTAATTACGCCAGGGATTGCCTTTTCTATAGTAAATTTTTCAAAAATTAATTTTTTACTGTCGCAAATTTTAAATACACCAGGGATTGCCTATTCTATAGTAAATTATTCAAAAAATAATTTTTTACTGTCGCAAATTTTAATTGCGCCAGGGATTGCCTTTTCTATAGTAAATTTTTCCAAAAATAATTGTCTACTGTCGCAAATTTTAATTGCGCCAGGGATTGCCTTTTCTATAGTAAATTATTCAAAAAATAGTTTTTTACTGTCGCAAATTTTAGTTGCGCCAGGGATTGCCTTTTCTATAGTAAATTTTTCAAAAAATAATTTTTTACTGTTGCAAATTTTAATTGCGCTAGAGATTGCCTTTTCTATAGTAAATTTTTCAAAAAATAATTTTATACTGTCGCAAATTTTAATTACGCCAGGGATTGCCTTTTCTACAATAAATTTTCCAAAAAATAATTTTTTACTCACAAATTTTAATTACGCCAGGGATTGCCTTTTCTATAGTAAATTTTTCAAAAATTAATTTTTTACTGTCGCAAATTTTAAATACGCCAGGGATTGCCTTTTCTATAGTAAATTATTCAAAAAATAATTTTTTACTGTCGCAAATTTTAAATACGCCAGGGATTGCCTTTTCTATAGTAAATTTTTCAAAAAATAATTTTCTACTGTCGCAAATTTTAATTACGCCAGGGATTGCCTTTTCTATAGTAAATTTTTCAAAAATTAATTTTTTACTGTCGCAAATTTTAATTGCGCCAGGGATTGCCTTTTCTATAGTAAATTTTTCAAAAAATAATTTTCTACTGTCGCAAATTTTAATTACGCCAGGGATTGCTTTTTCTATAGTAAATTTTTCAAAAGTTAATTTTTTACTGTCGCAAATTTTAAATACGCCAGGGATTGCCTTTTCTGTAGTAAATTTTTCAAAAATAATTTTTTTAATGTCGCAAATTTTAATTACGCCAGGGATTGCCTTTTCTACAGTAAATTTTTTAAAAAATAATTTTTTACTGTCGCAAATTTTAAATACACCAGGGATTGCCTTTTCTATAGTTAATTTTTCACAAGTTAATTTTTTACTGTCGCAAATTTTAATTACGCCAGGGATTGACTTTTCTATAGTAAATTATTCAAAAAATAATTTTTTGCTGTCGCAAATTTTAATTGCGCCAGGGATTGCCTTTTCTATAGTAAATTTTTCAATAAATAATTTTCTACTGTCGCAAATTTTAATTGCGCCAGGGATTGCCTTTTCTATAGTAAATTTTTCAAAAAATAATTTTTTACTGTCGGAAATTTTAAATACGCCAGGGATTGCCTGTTCTACAGTAAATTTTTCAAAAAATAATTTTTGACTGTCGCAAATTTTAAATATGCCAGGGATTGCCTTTTCTACAGTAAATTATTCAAAAAATAATTTTTTACTGTCGCAAATTTTAATTGCGCCAAGGATTGCCTTTTTTATAGTAAATTTTTCAAAAACTAATTTTTTACTGTCGAAAATTTTAATTACGCCAGGGATTGCCTTTTCTATAGTAAATTTTTCAAAAACTAATCTTTTACTGTCGCAAATTTTAATTACGCCAGGGATTGCCTTTTCTATAGTAAATTTTTCAAAAATTAATTTTTTACTGTCGCAAATTTTAAATACGCCAGGGGTTGCCTATTCTATAGTAAATTATTCAAAAAATAATTTTTTACTGTCGCAAATTTTAATTGCGCCAGGGTTGCCTTTTCTATAGTAAATTTTTCAAAAAATAATTTTCTACTGTCGCAAATTTTAATTGCGCCAGGGATTGCCTTTTCTATAGTAAATTATTCAAAAAATAATTTTTTACTGTCGCAAATTTTAATTGCGCCTTTTCTATAGTAAATTTTTCAAAAAATAATTTTATACTGTCGCAAATTTTAATTACGCCAGGGATTGCCTTTTCTACAATAAATTTTCCAAAAAATAATTTTTTACTCACAAATTTTAATTACGCCAGGGATTGCCTTTTCTATAGTAAATTTTTCAAAAATTAATTTTTTACTGTCGCAAATTTTAAATACGCCAGGGATTGCCTTTTCTATAGTAAATTATTCTAAAATAATTTTTTACTGTCGCAAATTTTAAATACGCCAGGGATTGCCTTTTCTATAGTAAATTTTTCAAAAAATAATTTTCTACTGTCGCAAATTTTAATTGCGCCAGGGATTGCCTTTTCTATAGTAAATTTTTCAAAAAATAATTTTATACTGTCGCAAATTTTAATTACGCCAGGGATTGCCTTTTCTACAGTAAATTTTTCAAAAATTAATTTTTTACTGTCGCAAATTTTAAATACGCCAGGGATTGCCTTTTCTATAGTAAATTATTCTAAAATAATTTTTTACTGTCGCAAATTTTAAATACGCCAGGGATTGCCTTTTCTATAGTAAATTTTTCAAAAAATAATTTTCTACTGTCGCAAATTTTAATTACGCCAGGGATTGCCTTTTCTATAGTAAATTTTTCAAAAATTAATTTTTTACTGTCGCAAATTTTAATTGCGCCAGGGATTGCCTTTTCTATAGTAAATTTTTCAAAAAATAATTTTCTACTGTCGCAAATTTTAATTACGCCAGGGATTACTTTTTCCATAGTAAATTTTTCAAAAATTAATTTTTAACTGTCGCAAATTTTAAATACTCCAGGGATTGACTTTTCTATAGTAAATTATTCAAAAAATAATTTTTTACTGTCGCAAATTTTAATTGCGCCAGGGATTGCCTTTTCTATAGTAAATTTTTCAATAAATAATTTTCTACTATCGCAAATTTTGAATACGCCAGGGATTGCCTTTTCTATAGTAAATTTTTCAAAAAAAAATTTTTTACTGTCGCAAATTTTAAATACGCCAGGGATTGCCTTTTCTATAGTTAATTTTTCACAAGTTAATTTTTTACTGTCGCAAATGTTAATTACGCCAGGGATTGCCATTTCTATAGTAAATTTTTCAAAAAATAATTTTTTAATGTCGCAAATTTTAATTACGCCAGGGATTGCCTTTTGTATAGTAAATTTTTCACAAATTAATTTTTTACTGTCGCAAATTTTAATTACGACAGGGATTGCCTTTTCTATAGTAAATTTTTCAAAAATTATTTTTTTATTGTCGCAAAATTTAAATACGCCAGGGATTGACTTTTCTATAGTAAATTATTCGAAAAATAATTTTTTACTGTCGCAAATTTTAATTGCGCCAGGGATTGCCTTTTCTATAGTAAATTTTTCAATAAATAATTTTCTACTGTCGCAAATTTTAATTGCGCCAGGGATTGCCTTTTCTATAGTAAATTTTTCAAAAAATAATTTTTTACTGTCGCAAATTTTAAATACGCCAGGGATTGCCTTTTCTACAGTAAATTATTCAAAAAATAATTTTTTACTGTCGCAAATTTTAATTGCGCCAGGGATTGCCTTTTTTATAGTAAATTTTTCAAAAACTAATTTTTTACTGTCGAAAATTTTAATTACGCCAGGGATTGCCTTTTCTATAGTAAATTTTTCAAAAACTAATTTTTTACTGTCGCAAATTTTAATTACGCCAGGGATTGCCTTTTCTATAGTAAATTTTTCAAAAATTAATTTTTTACTGTCGCAAATTTTGAATACGCCAGGGATTGCCTATTCTATAGTAAATTATTCAAAAAATAATTTTTTACTGTCGCAAATTTTAATTGCGCCAGGGTTGCCTTTTCTATAGTATATTTTTCAAAAACTAATTTTTTACTGTCGAAAATTTTAATTACGCCAGGGATTGCCTTTTCTATAGTAAATTTTTCAAAAACTAATTTTTTACTGTCGCAAATTTTAATTACGCCAGGGATTGCCTTTTTTATAGTAAATTTTTCAAAAATTAATTTTTTACTGTCGCAAATTGTGAATACGCCAGGGATTGCCTATTCTATAGTAAATTATTCAAAAAATAATTTTTTACCGTCGCAAATTTTAATTGCGCCAGGGTTGCCTTTTCTATAGTAAATTTTTCAAAAAATAATTTTCTACTGTCGCAAATTTTAATTGCGCCAGGGATTGCCTTTTTTATAGTAAATTTTTCAAAAATTAATTTTTTACTGTCGCAAATTTTGAATACGCCAGGGATTGCCTATTCTATAGTAAATTATTCAAAAAATAATTTTTTACTGTCGCAAATTTTAATTGCGCCAGGGTTGCCTTTTCTATAGAAAATTTTTCAAAAAATAATTTTCTACTGTCGCAAATTTTAATTGCGCCAGGGATTGCCTTTTCTATAGTAAATTTTTCAAAAAATAATTTTATACTGTCGCAAATTTTAATTACGCCAGGGATTGCCTTTTCTACAGTAAATTTTGCAAAAAATAATTTTTTACTGTCGCAAATTTTAAATACACCAGGGATTGCCTTTTCTATAATAAATTATTCAAAAAATAATTTTTTACTGTCGCAAATTTTAAATACGCCAGGGATTGTCTTTTCTATAGTAAATTTTTCAAAAAATTATTTTCTACTGTTGCAAATTTTAATTACGCCAAGGATTGCCTTTTCTATAGTAAATTTTTCAAAAATTATTTTTTTATTGTCGCAAAATTTAAATACGCCAGGGATTGACTTTTCTATAGTAAATTTTTCAAAAAATAATTTTTTACTGTCGCAAATTTTAATTGCGCCAGGGATTGCCTTTTCTATAGTAAATTTTTCAAAAATTAATTTTCTACTGTCGCAAATTTTAATTGCGCCAGGGATTGCCTTTTCTATAGTAAATTTTTCAAAAAATAATTTTTTATTGTCGCAAATTTTAAATACGCCAGGGATTGCCTTTTATACAGTAAATTATTCAAAAAATAATTTTTTACTGTCGCAAATTTTAATTGCGCCAGGGATTGCCTTTTTTATAGTAAATTTTTCAAAAACTAATTTTTTACTGTCGAAAATTTTAATTACGCCAGGGATTGCCTTTTCTATAGTAAATTTTTCAAAAACTAATTTTTTACTGTCGAAAATTTTAATTACGCCAGGGATTGCCTTTTCTATAGTAAATTTTTCAAAAACTAATTTTTTACTGTCGCAAATTTTAATTACGCCAGGGATTGCCTTTTCTATAGTAAATTTTTCAAAAATTAATTTTTTACTGTCGCAAATTTTGAATACGCCAGGGATTGCCTTTTCTATAGTAAATTATTCAAAAAATAATTTTTTACTGTCGCAAATTTTAATTGCGCCAGGGATTGCCTTTTCTATAGTAAATTTTTCAAAAAATAATTTTTTACTGTCCCAAATTTTAATTGCGCCAGGGATTGCCTTTTCTATAGTAAATTTTTCAAAAAATAATTTTATACTGTCGCAAATTTTAATTACGCCAGGGATTGCCTTTTCTACAGTAAATTTTGCAAAAAATAATTTTTTACTGTCGCAAATTTTAAATACGCCAGGGATTGCCTTTTCTATTGTAAATTATTCAAAAAATAATTTTTTACTGTCGCAAATTTTAAATACGCCAGGGATTGTCTTTTCTATAGTAAATTTTTCAAAAAATAATTTTCTACTGTTGCAAATTTTAATTACGCCAGGGATTGCCTTTTCTATAGTAAATTTTTCAAAAATTAATTTTTTACTGTCGCAAATTTTAAATACGCCAAGGATTGCCTTTTCTATAGTAAATTATTCAAAAAATAATTTTTTACTGTCGCAAATTTTAAATACGCCAGGGATTGCCGCTTCTATAGTAAATTTTTCAAAAATTAATTTTTTACTGTCGCAAATTTTAATTACGCCAGGGATTGCCTTTTCTACAGTAAATTTTTCAAAAAATAATATTTTACTGTCGCAAATTTTAATTACGCCAGGGATTGCCTTATCTACAGTAAATTTTTCAAAAAATAATTTTTTACTGTCGCAAACTTTAAATACGCCAGGGATTGCCTTTTCTATAGTAAATTTTTCACAAATTAATATTTTACTGTCGCAAATTTTAAATACGCCAGGGATTGCCTTTTCTATTGTAAATTATTCAAAAAATAATTTTTTACTGTCGCAAATTTTAATTGCGCCAGGGATTGCCTTTTCTAAAGTAAATTTTTCAAAAACTAATTTTTTACTGTCGCAAATTTTAATTACGCCAGGGATTGCCTTTTCTATAGTAAATTTTTCAAAAAATAATTTTTTACTGTCGCAAATTTTAAATACGCCAGGTATTGCCTTTTCTATAGTAAATTATTCAAAAAATAATTTTTTACTGTCGCAAATTTTAAATACGCCAGGGATTGCGTTTTCTATAGTAAATTATTCAAAAAATAATTTTTTACTGTCGCAAATTTTAATTGCGCCAGGGATTGCCTTTTCTATAGTAAATTTTTCAAAAACTAATTTTTTACTGTCGAAAGTTTTAATTACGCCAGGGATTGCCTTTTCTATAGTAAATTATTCAAAAAATAATTTTTTACTGTCGCAAATTTTAAATACGCCAGGGATTGCCTCTTCTATAGTAAATTTTTCAAAAATTAATATTTTACTGTCGCAAATTTTAATTACGCCAGGGATTGCCTTTTCTACAGTAAATTTTTCAAAAATTAATTTTTTACTGTCGCAAATTTTAATTACGCCAGGGATTGCCTTTTCTATAGTAAATTTTTCGAAAATTAATTTTTTACTGTCGCAAATTTTAATTGCGCCAGGGATTGCCTTTTCTATAGTAAATTTTTCGAAAATTAATTTTTTACTGTCGCAAATTTTAATTGCGCCAGGGATTGCCTTTTCTATAGTAAATTTTTCAAAAAATAATTTCCTACTGTCGCAAATTTTAATTACGCCAGGAATTGCCTTTTCTATAGTAAATTTTTCAAAAATTAATTTTTTACTGTCGGAAATTTTAAATACGCCAAGGATTGCCTTTTCTATAGTAAATTATTCAAAAAATAATTTTTTACTGTCGCAAATTTTAAATACGCCAGGGATTGCCTCTTCTATAGTAAATTTTTCAAAAATTAATATTTTACTGTCGCAAATTTTAATTACGCCAGGGATTGCCTTTTCTACAGTAAATTTTTCAAAAAATAATTTTTTACTGTCGCAAATTTTAATTACACCAGGGATTGCCTTATCTACAGTAAATTTTTCAAAAAATAATTTTTTACTGTCGCAAATTTTAATTACCCCAGGGATTGCCTTATCTACAGTAAATTTTTCAAAAAATAATTTTTTACTGTCGCAAATTTTAAATACGCCAGGGATTGCCTTTTCTATAGTAAATTTTTCACAAATTAATATTTTACTGTCGGAAATTTTAAATACGCCAGGGATTGCCTTTTCTATAGTAAATTATTCAAAAAATAATTTTTTACTGTCGCAAATTTTAATTGCGCCAGGGATTGCCTTTTCTAAAGTAAATTTTTCAAAAACTAATTTTTTACTGTCGCAAATTTTAATTACGCCAGGTATTGCCTTTTCTATAGTAAATTTTTCAAAAAATAATTTTTTACTGTCGCAAATTTTAAATACGCCAGGGATTGCCTTTTCTATAGTAAATTATTCAAAAAATAATTTTTTACTGTCGCAAATTTTAAATACGCCAGGGATTGCCTTTTCTATAGTAAATTATTCAAAAAATAATTTTTTACTGTCGCAAATTTTAATTGCGCCAGGGATTGCCTTTTCTATAGTACATTTTTCAAAAACTAATTTTTTACTGTCGAAAATTTTAATTACGCCAGGGATTGCCTTTTCTATAGTAAATTATTCAAAAAATAATTTTTTACTGTCGCAAATTTTAAATACGCCAGGGATTGCCTTTTCTACAGTAAATTTTTCAAAAAATAATTTTCTACTGTCGCAAATTTTAAATACGCCAGGGATTGCCTTTTCTATAGTAAATTTTTCAAAATTTAATTTTATACTGTCGCAAATTTTAAATCCGCCAGGGGATTACCATTTCTATAGTAAATTATTCAAAAAATAATTTTTTACTGTCGCAAATTTTAAATACGCCAGGGATTGCCTTTTCTATAGTAAATTATTCAAAAAATAATTTTTTACTGTCGCAAATTTTAAATACGCCAGGGATTGCCTTTTCTATAGTAAATTATTCAAAAAATAATTGTTTATTGTCGCAAATTTTAATTGCCCCAGGGATTCCCTTTTCTTAGTAAATTTTTCAAAAAATAATTTTTTACTGTCGCAAATTTTAAATATGCCAGGGATTGCCTTTTCTATAGTAAATTATTCAAAAAATAATTTTTTACTGACGCAAATTTTAAATACGCCAGCGATTGCCTTTACTATAGTAAATTAATCAAAAAATAATTTTTTACTGTCGCAAATTTTAATTGCGCCAGGGATTGCCTTTTCTATAGTAAATTTTTCAAAAACTAATTTTTTACTGTCGAAAATTTTAATTACGCCAGGGATTGCCTTTTCTATAGTAAATTATTCAAAAAATAATTTTTTATTGTCGCAAATTTTAAATACGCCAGGGATTGCCTTTTCTACAGTAAATTTTTCAAAAAATAGTTTTCTACTGTCGCAAATTTTAAATACGGCAGGGATTGCCTTTTCTATAGTAAATTTTTCAAAATTTAATTTTATACTGTCGCAAATTTTAAATCCGCCAGGGATTGCCTTTTCTATAGTAAATTATGCAAAAAATAATTTTTTACTGTCGCAAATTTTAAATACGCCAGGGATTGCCTTTTCTATAGTAAATTTTTCAAAAATAATTTTCTACTGTCGCAAATTTTAATTGGGCCAGGGATTGCCTTTTCTATAGTAAATTTTTCAAAAAACTATTTTTTACTGTCGCAAATTTTAATTACGCCAGGGATTGCCGTTTCTATAGTATATTTTTCAAAAATTAATTTTTTACTGTCGCAAATTTTAAATACGCCAGGGATTGCCTTTTCTATAGCAAATTATTCAAAAAATAATTTTTTACTGTCGCAAATTTTAAATACGCCAGGGATTGCCTATTCTATAGTAAATTATTCAAAAAATAATTTTTTATTGTCGCAAATTTTAATTGCGCCAGGGATTGCCTTTTCTATAGTAAATTTTTCAAAAACTAATTTGTTACTGTCGAAAATTTTAATTACGCCAGGGATTGCCTTTTCTATAGTTAATTATTCAAAAAAGAATTTTTTACTGTCGCAAATTTTAAATACGCCAGGGATTGATTTTTCTATAGTAAATTATTCAAAAAATAATTTTATACTGTCGCAAATTTTAATTGCGCCAGGGATTGCCTTTTCTGCAGTAAATTTTTCAAAAAATAATTTTCTACTGTCGCAAATTTTAATTGTGCCAGGGATTGCCCTTTCTACAGTAAATTTTGGAAAAAATAATTTTTTACTCTCGCAAATTTTAATTGCGCCAGGGATTGCCTTTTCTATAGTAAATTTTTCAAAAATTAACTTTTACTGTCGCAAATTTTAATTGCGCCAGGGATTGCCTTTTCTATAGTAAATTATTCAACAATTAATTTTTTACTGTCGCAAATTTTAATTGCGCCAGGGATTGCCTTTTCTACAGTAAATTTTACAAAAAATTATTTTTTACTGTCGCAAATTTTAATTACGCCAGGGATTGCCTTTTCTATAGTAAATTATTCAAAAAATAATTTTTTACTGTCGCAAATTTTAAATACGCCAGGGATTGCCTTTTCTACAGTAAATGTTTCAAAAATAATTTTCTACTGTCGCAAATTTTAAATACGCCAGGGATTGCCTTTTCTATAGTAAATTTTTTAAAATTTAATTTTAAACTGTCGCAAATTTTAAATCCGCTAGGGATTGCCTTTTCTATAGTAAATTATTCAAAAAATAATTTTTTACTGTCGCAAATTTTAAATACGCCAGGGATTGCCTCTTCTATAGTAAATTTTGCAAAAAATAATTTTTTACTGTCGCAAATTTTAATTGCGCCAGGGATTGCGTTTTCTATAGTAAATTTTTCAAAAATTAATTTTTTACTGTCGCAAATTTTAAATACGTCAGGGATTGCCTTTTCTATAGTAAATTTTTCAAAAAATAATTTTTTACTGTCGCAAATTTTAATTACGCCAGGGATTGCCTTTTCTACAGTAAATTTTTCAAAAAATTATATTTTACTG
>CAWVNZ010002468.1:0-38000 GCA_963930735.1 Dioctria linearis | reverse complement strand
GTGTCGATTTTATAGAGTAAAATTTAATTATCAATTCAAACTAGTTCAGAGTACAGCAAATGAGTTTGTCGGTGGAAACTCTTATCCTTTTTATATCCAGACTGTTCACACCTAAAGGATAATTATGAGAATTTACAAATTCAAGCATATCATCTTCACAAATGTTCGTAGACATAGATAGCGCTAGTTCCAAATTATATGATTTCTCTCTGAAGTTGTTCGATTTCATCGTCATCATTAACTTGCAGTTAGCTCTGAGGCGGGATTAAGTAACACAGAGAATTAAGGAATTTGGGAGATGACAATTTGCGTTTTATCCGTAATAACTCTTTAATATATTTGGAGGATTAGGGAAAACTTGAGAAGTGTGAAAAAGTGGGAATCGCCAGGGACAATAAAGTATAAGCTTTTTGCTGTGGAGGGTTGGTTTTTTTTATATTCAAGGTACATGTGTCTATTGCCTTTCGATGTCGAGGTAAATTGACGGTAGTTTTTGAGGGATGTAGGGCGTAGGCTTGTTTTCAGTTTTTCTGTAATAACTGGAGAATGCAGATGAGGAGAGAACTGAATGTGGTAACAGAAAAACTTAGAGCTTGGGGCAAATATGATTGTTTAAATGTGATGCCTTGTGCTTCGCTGAGAACTAGACTAGAAAATCTGAAATGCTCAATTTTCTGAACTTTACCCGATTTCGCTGTTCCTCTTATAGAATCGAAATTGTGTACGTTCATAAATTAAAGCTTTGTTGTTGACTACTCAGTAGTCACCTGTAATGAAACGATGAGTTGACTTTCTAACGTTTACGCACTAGTGCAACTTCCTATAAGTTACTGCTAGTGTAAACGTCCTTTTTGAAATAGAAATTCAAACACACTCAATCTGCAGCGTGTGGATTATAACAATGAGATTTTAATAATCCACCCAAAAACTGCCACGTCTGGGTGATGCGTGTGGTCGATAACAACGAGATTGAAATGATCCACCTGAAAACTGCCACATCTGGGCGACGCGTGTAGCTTCCAATAAGCTCTCACGATACCAATGCCTACTGTCTCGTGTCAAACAACGTAGAAACCTAAAATGAAAACGATGGCCGAGCACAATCACACTTAGATGGCGGTAGTGTAGCGGTAAATGAAAGAATCATCCGGTTATTCATTCATTTAGATTTATTGAGCAAAAATTCCATCTATTATTAAAATTAGACTAGTAAAAATTAACTTCATAAAAACTAACCTAATTGCAATTCAATTTAACTATTATAGATTTTTTTTCTAATTCTACTCAAATTTCTTAACTAGACTTATATTACTATTTAAAATTCCTTTCTATGTTTTTGTAACTTAATTAATGCTTAATTTAAAAATTATTGTTAACTGTCAATCGTGAATCAATTCTCATGGCGGTGTAAAGGTGACCCGTGTGGGCACAGTTTTATACCTTCATGAATTGATTAATTGACGAAAATTTATGAACAAACAACTGAAAACTCAGGAAAATTATATTCAATAAATTTTTAGTATTTGGTGATGTTATTTTGTGTAATATGTCCAATACAAATTGGCATGCAATCTTACACTTTAATACCCGTCACCTAACCAAAGATTTATATGAAAACAAAAAAAATACCTTGAATTCACTGTAAACTATCAAAACCACGTCAAGATTGACTAACTCCCGAATTCCACTGGAAAACAAAATTCTTTCCAAAAAAAAGCAAAAAAAAGGAAAATAAACTAAAAATTTACAGAACTACTTTAATTTTGAAGAATGAAAAAAACTGACTTTAAATGAAAATAAAAATAAATGATGATACCAAAAAAAAACTCTAAGTGAAATTACTAATAAACGATAAAAACAAAACCGAAGAAAAACTACAAGTCCAAAATGTCACTAGGCACTGATGAAAAAATTGCAAGTTGAGGATACTATGTCTTATACAGCATGTGTACTCTCCTTGACAATTTGTTGAAAATAGAAGCCAGAATGAACAAATGGCCTCCTTTTTATAGAAAAATTCGTTCCATTTTCGCTGTCTATAAAGTGAAATGTTCGAAATTTTCACTGAAAATGACAAAAAGTTGAATTTTCTTGTTGTCAATCGATAGCAAATTTAACGATCTAAATTTTGATACCTTTGTCGTAAAAATTGATTGTCAATTTGATGATTTTAATCAATTTTTGTAATTTTTGGAACATTTGCTATAAAAATGTCGATTCGTTACGTTTCATTTCTATGTAGTAGATTTTCCTGTCATTTGTAATAATTTTTTGTCTTCTTGCCACTGTGAGTCTCTTTCGCACTCATTGTGGGAAATATATAACTAAAAACTCGCGAATATCGCGTTTCCCGTGGAAAAATATCGCGAAACAAACGCGACCATTGAAATCACGGTTCGATTTTACGTGATTTTGATACGTTAAACGTCGCGGTAGTATGGAGTTTTCGTTGTTTTGACACTTTCGCGCGCGAGTGTCAAGTGTATTTTTAATGTGTTTTTTAAGTAATTTTTTAGTGTTTTTCAGGTACTTTCCTCCACTGAGGATATTCTTTAGCAACAGGTAATTATATCTATTTATTTACTTGGTGAATTTAATGTTTAATTTCGTGATTATGCGATTTTGTGAAAATTTGTGGACAAATGTCAGGTGAGTGCTTATCTAGCAAATTTCACCTTATTTGCCCACAAATATTGAACATAATTCTTTTAATTATGTAATTTGTCGTGCTGATTAATGTTTTATGTTGACTATTTAATGGGGAAACATGAATTCATTCATGTTTTTTCATATATCCAAATTTCCATGGCATTGTTGTTGTACATATGTACATACAACACTGCTTTTAGTTCGTGTCAATGACCTTATTATTATTATTATAATAAAATTCTTGATTTATTTTGTTTTTAATCCATTTCTTTACGTAGTTTCAGATTTTCGCTGGAGTTTTTTGCACCTGTGCAGTCTCTAGGTGCAGGTAATATTTTTATATGTCGTCATTGTAAAATTTGGCTATTTCTTTCCTTTTTCTGTTTCAGGTTCGCTGAACAATGATAGAAAAGGAAAGTAGACCGTGGAGGAATTTTTACCCCCCAAGAAACGTCGTTCTTACACGTGGGTCATATACACCCTGTTTCTGTATTTCGGGTGTATTTATTCCGTTCTTCGTTTCACATCCATGAGTACTTTGTTGTGAATAGCTTTCTTATGGAAAGTGAATTTTAACGACTTAGCAAGTTTTTCACAATGATAAGTTGAAAATATGCCCATTTTTTGTACTAAAAAACGACAATTTTTTTACGTTAAAATAACTGATTCACTTCTTTTGTTGTTATTTCGTTTTAATTATGGAACAAAATGTAGATGAGAATTCACCCTACTTACAAGCTTTACCGTGCATATTTAAAAATTTTTATAGGATCTCTCCTGCAGACGGACTTGGAATTTTTCTTTTCTCATTTCTCTCACATTTTCCCTAATTTTCAAACGTTTTTCCTAATTCACCTAAACAGTTAATGAACTGGAAATGGAGAGTTAGCGACTTCTGATATGATAAAATGAAAATTCTTATCTCCTAAATTCGCAGATTCTCTGTGTTACAGAATCCGGCCCGTGTACTTTAGTAGGTATCTTGAGTCATCAAAATCCACATAACTTTGTAATTTTCCATGAACAATTTGTGTGTTTTTTCTTTTTCAAAGCCCAGGATATGTTGGTAATTCGTATTTTAATTTGAAAATTCCTACCCGCTTAGATACTATCACAAAACACAACAAAAACAGACAGTACTGTCAGTTGAGAATATTTCCTCTTACTTTTACACTTACAAATCACAGGTCACGGGGGTCACCCCGTGTGACTGATTAAAAAAAAAAGGTTTTTTTTCTGCATAAGCAGCATCCAAATATAGTGCAGAATATGTGGGTAAAATAATTTTCCGATAGTCTGAGCCGTTCGAAAGTTACAGCGTTAATCATGGCAGATATTTGGACCGTGCGTTCGAGCATCGGAAACCTTCTTTTGTGCTTTTGTTTCTTACCTGAGCACTTTTAATACAAACATAGATTTAAATGTACAATAGAGAAGCCGTTATATCTCTAAACTTATTTCTGTTTCCAATATGACGGTTAGTTTAGTCTTAATTGAGCACCCAAAGTGTTCGTATTTTATTTGTGATAATCGTATTTGAACTCTTAAACGCGTTTTTCTCAAGACTACTTTTTCCTAACTGGTCTCCACGATATCTCAAAAACGGTTTGACCGATTGCCTTGAAATTTTAACGGTAGAATCTGCACATATATAGTCATCGAGTGAATTAAAAGAATGCAAATATTCCGAACCGTTTTTTTTTGTAAGAAAATCACGAAATTTGACAATTAATTTTCTAAAACATCTCAATTATTCAATATTCGAATTTTCGAATGATTCTAGTTCATTCGATAGCCACAGCTTCATAGATTGAAACGCCGTTTGGTTTTTTGATTTCAGATAAGCCAATTAGCCGGAATCATTGAGACCTTCGACATGGGTGCCTTTGTAGTAGTGCAACACACATTGTGATAAATATTTCGGTCTGAAAATATTCTGACTAACTGCTGAAATGTCAGTTAATATATAGTAAAAAGTTCAAACTTCTACATTTTTATTGTTCGTCAAAACAACATCCCAAAAAAGGTAAAAAAAAAACAGGCGGTCACACAGGGTGACCTCCTTAAATTTCCTTACTCCTTCTGGTCTGACAAATACATTTCAGTTAACACTAGATGCCTTAGATTTGCACCGTGTAAATCAAGAATCTACACATTTCTCAAACAGTTCATCTTCCCTACTTGATATCTTTCGTACGTCCAATCCTCACTTTGTTATATTTTGTAAACAGGTATCACATCAAGGTATATCGTATCATGATCCTATTATGATTACATATAATTTAATTCCTGATAAAGCATATTCACCAAACGCGTTTTCATATTTCGCATACGGTGTGATTGATTTTCGAGCTTTTGATTCCGAAGCTGGACTGTTTCCGTGGGATGCCGTTTATAGTATGGCTGATGTTATTGATCAAGTTGATTATATTAATAACTCTTTGAATTGCTCGAGGCCTTTCTTCGTGTAAAATCTAAAAACACAGGAATTGATGGAATTTCTCCTAGATTCATCAAAATTTGCCCAATATTCTTGTCTCACTAACTCATATATTTAACCTATGTCTTACCACTTCTCGCTTCCGTGATGCCTGTAAAATTCCAAAATCAATACTCTGCCTAAGACCGCATGTGCTATTCCCCGTCAATATCGTCCCATTATTGTGTATTGCCAGTCTTATCCAAAGTCTTTGAACAGTTAGTTTCCCTCCAAATCTCTAAATATTTACGTGAACACGGTCTCGGGCTATTGATGCCGATTATATTACAATATTAGTTTTGTTGAACTTTTCTAAGGCATTTGTTGTAGTCAATCATAATCTGTTTTGCAAAAAGTTAATTAAAAAATTTAATTTTTCCATGTCCGCAACTCCTTTGATCTTCAATTACCTCACTGGAAGATTTCAGAGAGTCTTCTGCAACGGTTCTTCTTCATCGCTGTTGCGAGCTGTTTCCCGTTTACCCCAAGGATACGCTTCTGGGCCCTTTACTTGTCTAATTGTTCATTAACGATGTCTTTGAGTGTGTTACACATTGTACGCTAGTACGCTGTCAAGACCACTTGGTCTCATTGAAGATGGAACAAGTTATAATAACGAAGATTTACAAAGGATTTTTCGCTAGACTGCAGTCAATGCCCTGGAGCTTAATGCCAGTAAGTCTAATTGTTTGTTAATAAACAGAACCAATATTGACACTACTGGGTTCTCTCCTATCTATGGTCTATGCTTCTTTACGGTATCTGTGGGCTTCTAGTAACTTTACATCTACTGCAACAAGAATGTTCCCATGTCGATCACTTTTTGTTCCTGTGCTAACCTTTAGTTTTGAAGTATTTGGTCTTCTTGATCATATTAATTAACATAAACTTTCCATGACTTCTGCTACTATGGTCAGATACATATTTAATTTCCACAGATTTGATAATGTGTCGCCTTTTATTAAGAGGAGTCAGTACTCAGCAAAAGTTTCAATTTAGATACTAGCGAACCTGTTGGTAATAAAATTTTCTATACGTAGGTTTGTGTCCTGAAAGTGAGAAAATTCATATAGAATTAGCCTAGACTCCGACCACAGAGCAAATTAGAGACATCTACTGCAAAAGACAGAAACCTAACATCTGACAAAACCATACAATTTAAGACTAAAATGAAAATTTGCAGTTCACATAAATTGAAAATTTTTAACGAGAAATATCTCTCCTAGATTTCTTTTGCCCATAATTGTTAAATATCCTATTTTGCTTTGTAGTGCAACAACTTTCAATGAAATATTGCGATTCCTCGTCGGTGAATATCGGGAGAAAAAACTAGTACTATTAGAGTCAAGTAATTATGAAAAGTGCCACTAAAATGAAAAAACTCGACGTTAGTTGCTAGATCTAGGCTGTATCTTTCCAAAATAGTCACAATTTAAAGAAATGAGAATATATGCTAAAAGCAATTTGATTTAAAAATCTTCAATTTTTACCATTTTTTGAAGCTCTCGAGCTAATATCTCCAATACATTTTTTATTTATTATCCCGACTGAAAATTCTCTGTAGTGGACTGTATTATTAATGTGTGTGACGGGTGCCGGTTTTGAAAAGTTTTTTAATTCAAATTATAAAATTTTACTGATTTATGCTAATTCAATTTTTGTGACAACTATATCATAATTCATTCTTAATTCAGACTTAATACTAATTTAAAATTCATTAGTTCAATAGAACTTAATACCTAATAAAAACTTCAAATAAATCAATTCAAACAAAATGGCGGTGTAGCTGTGGTCCGTGCTTTGTTGCCCTTTCCTTACTCCTGTAATGAAGAAGAAGAGTCTACGTTAATATGTTGGCACGAGATGGATGTTTTATGAGAGAAGTTTTACTCTGTTCTCAAATATTAGTATATTTAGCTCGAACTGCTACGTGAGGGCAGTCGAGTTGTGATAATGGAGTGTATGTTCTCACAAATATAGTAACTTGTATTGCTGCTATAAGTGATGTTAATAACACGTAACCAACTACTCTGCTTCTAGAGAGCAGTCTTTAGGGTGCTGGTATGTAAGGGTATGAAGGGTCATTGATTATGTTTATCGTTTGCGTACCATTTTAGCTGCAGCAAACCGTAATATTGCTGCGTATGGAATGAAGGCACTTGTGACGTTTAGTCTTGTGTGCATTTATGAGTACAGCGAATTGAGTACTGCTACGTATGGGATGGGAGTTCCATCCACTTTGATAAGAATTAAGATCTGAATGTATTTATTGCAGAGTTTTTTGTATAAAGTTGTCTAGACCTTCGGACGTACTTTGAGTCAACCTCAAGTAATATATTTATTTATGATCAACTCCTATATGAAAAGTTGACTTAACCTCAATTGTGACATTCCAGAATCAACTTCTGTATGAGGATTGAGTTAACCTCAAAAATTTGTGACTGCCAGAATTAACTTCTGTTTTAGGATTGAGTCAACCTCAATTTCTGTATGTAGAATTAACTTCTATTGGATTTCAGAATTAACTTCTGGTTTAGACTAGCATTTGCTCAGAACAGACTCCAAGACTTAGGACTTGATCAGATCAAATCTGATTTGGAAATGGGTGATTTAGCTATCGTTCGCCGCCTTTTTATAGCTGCTGAGGTTGGTCATGTGATGTACTCCTCATGGCGTTGCCATAGCGACGTTTATACTAATTGCTGTGGCTAGATTGTCTTTTTGTCGTAATGTCAAAGTGATAACATCTCAGTTGTGTGTATACACGAAGAAATGTGTATTTTAGGTAAGTTTTGTTTAATTACGCTGATTTTAATCATTTTTTTAATAATATTTTGTTATTTTTACCATGTGGAAATCGTCGAGGGAGTATGGAAACTGATTGTAGGGGCTGATTGGAGTGAAAAGGAGTATCATTATCAGATAAGTATCGAATTTTGTTCAATTCAAAGCTTGATTCTTTCTGTGTTTTGTTTTATTTTTAGGAACTACGACGGTTGTCCATAGAGGGAAGAATGTTCAGTTGGTGGACTGAACACCGACTTTGTTCACTAAACCTCTCCGTTATCTTTGATTTAAGGTAAAAGACATTATTTTACCACAAATAATTTGCCATAAATTCGAATTGAAAAATGTATGAAACTTGCAAATCTTCGTACTGACTCCTCTTAACTCCGCATTTGGTTGTAGCCTTTTTTGTTTTGCATTTTCCAAGTTAATGAAATTTCAATTTCAGCATATCTGTTTCGATTTCCCAATTTTTGTAATATTAACAGAAATTGTAATTTAATATTAGCTAGATTTTCTTACTTAACTTCTGAGCGTCTGTTCTTGGTTCATACATTCAAGCTTTGGAATTCCTTACCTGCTTCTATTAAACGATCCGTTTCGGAAGGCTCATTCTCCTCGATCAAGCAACTCATTATTGAGAATTTAAAGTACTCAGAATTACGCGTATGTTAATTAATTACCTAATTTTATGTATGTGTCCGTTATGTCGCTCGGCAGTTTGAAAAAGATCTAGTTGTGTGGTATGGTATATTCAAACCTTTTATGGTATATTGTAAACGCTTTAATTCAGTTAAGTACGTTCTGAACTGCAGTCGCATGCATTTTCGTTCTTTAAATTAAATTACATAGATAAATTCAATGTATTTAATGTAAGTCAGTTTTGGATTCGCTAGTTCATAGGAACATATAATTATATTTTTTCTTAGCATGTACCTACTAAAAGATACTTGTCTTACTGGTGCATTGTCACTAATATGTGTATATGTCAATAAATTGAAATTGAATTGAAATTGAATTGAATTTGATAGTGCTTAAATTACAAAAAAGTTTTCAAAAATTATATATGACAAATTATGAATACATAGTTGATACTTGTTAAAGATTGACTAATAAATTCAGAAAAGTGCTGTGGACAATAAAATTTCCTCAGAGTCGGGCAGTGTTTTGTTAAATTTTATTCTATTATAATTTAGATTTTTCAGGATTGAAGGCAAGTTTGTTTTCCATTGACTAAGTACTGATTAAGGTAAATATTCCATCTTAAATAAATAATTTCAATTTTGTAACGTAGCTGGAAGTGAGAGCTATTGCTATATTACCGCTATATTGGGTGGAATAGTTTAGCGGTATGTTAAAATGACAAGAAAAGGGTTTTGTGTTCACTGTTCCTTTATTGTCCGAATAAATTTCTAAATTTTACCTTGAATCTACGTTGCAAACAATTTCGAGCACGTATGCGAATGTCAAATTGCATGTAGTGCATATACTCTTAAAAAATTTATGCGATTTTGCAATTGTAGCCAACTTACGAAGCCTTAATTTGACACATATTTAATTTCATGCATCAGATATAATTCTAAAATTCACTGCTTAGGTTTTGTTTTTAATTCACTTATTATGTTAACCACTTAATAATAACTTAGCTAATTTGTTTCTCCACATGTAGCAGTAAAATACCGAGCTAGCACGTATTTAACTGTTATGCAGAGAAATATAAATATACAGATGTTATGCAAGCAATAATAATTTTTATTTTTTTCACTAATTTAAAAAACGAATACTTATTCCACACCACAGAAATTTTGGGAAGACACCACCATCTATAGCATGTAAAATATTGTACCTTGGAATTATTTTTAAACTAGTACCTACGGCGGAGCGGATATAGCTGTTGTTGGTGTAATTTTAGAAGAAAGATTTAAAAGTGCATCAAAGATTCCACACACAAGAAAGTACCATTCTTTCACGCCAATAAATAAATTTCAATTGAAAGTTAGTCTTATTTCAGGATTAGCAATAAAACTTGAGGTAAATGTTCAAAATATTTTCAAATTTTGATTTTGTATGACCTTAAATCAGAATCATTATGAAACTCAATTTTGAGCGAAAGTTTTATGAATTTAAAAAAAAAATAGAAATTTTGTTTCACAGGAATTACTTAAAACATGAATAACAAGTAGTAATTCAAATAGCCACTACAGTTGTTAAATAACCCTAAACTATCCCCTACTTTATCTTCGTCCTTTCAAAATTTGTCTTCTTTAATATCCGTTTTAAAAAGTACATAATTTTTCAGTACCATATTTATATAATTCCAGATTCATGCTGCTAATTAGCAGCGTGAATAAATTTCTTATACAAACACACACACACATTCAGAAGTCCGAGACTATGGGCTTTAACTTAATTCCTCTGTTCCATGCTGCTAATTCTCAGAATTGGTCCCACATGTTCACCCATACCTACCCAATATTTCTGGTTGCCTTAGCAAGGACTATTTCCATGGAAACTTTTAACTTACACAAAATACAGCTACTAACGTTTCAGAGAAGGCGGAAAGGTTACAGCAGTGGTGCTACAATACTCATATGTTGTGGTTTTAAACCAAAATTATACCTCCTAACAGGAGGGAATTTCACGATACGAGTAGGATGTTATCCTTGAAGCTGGATATTTATTTTCCATCAAGATTGTTTTCCTTTCATGAAATATCTTCACCATCTCCTTCCCACCGCCTATATGCGGTAATTTTACAATGACGTCCATAGTGTGCGCAGAGAATTTATTTTGAAACAAGAGTCAAGGATAATAAGAGAAATACTAGATAACGTATCACATTAATCCATCACGAATAACATAAATATTTTACTAGGCTATTACCAAGGCCAGTTACTTTACGTTAGGTATTCACATTTTAACTCTTCATGCTATAAATTATAAAGCAGTTACACGGTTACTTTACTGATGCTTGGCTGCTTTGGTATGGGAAACGTGTGAGAATTCCTCCCGGAGCTTCGGCATTTTTGAACCCTTGTCATGTTTAAGGTTTTATATCCTCCTACAGAGACAGTGTAGTGTGGAATTTTTAAATTAAACACACTTCAGTATGTCCGCCGTGTTGAAGCCGTCGCAATTAAGTACAATGTACTCACTTAGATATTACTAAGATATGTCATAAATTTTTATTAAGGGTATTTCCAAGGTAATGAGGAAATTTCCATAAACAAAACCGTTCGTTTTTAATTTAATATGAACATGTCAATGCGATTGTAAAAAAGTCATATTCACTGCGGTAGTAGGGGACAGGATAAAATTGTTCGGGAAAGTATGAGACATACTAAGGAAGGATAACAGAACAAGCGCTTGGTGCCTGTCTACGACATATACCTAGGTTTGAACTCAGGAAAGCCAAAACGGGAGCTGTATAAGAACTGCAACATCTACATTTGGTCGGACAAGCAAGTTAGGCTTCGGTGTCTGTCAAATCAAGTCTTTGAGTGTGTCTGGAACTGCCATACGAACTTCCAGCTTCTGTCTAGGGATAACAATGCAACCTTCGTTTAGGTTCCTCGACACGAAGGAGTTAATAGAAATGAAAAACAGATGATCTGGATAAAACTGGAGCCGACAGACTTGATATTGCTCCCTAGTCAATATACAGTGAACCATATAGCTACTTCAAGAGGGAACTATAAAAATTGGAAGACAGACAACTGGGTATGCTCCAACGTAGCGTGCCCGGTATGGGGTATGTCAAAAAATTCCTCCCCCTCTTAGAGGACAGTCGCTAAGGCTGTTTACTAATTCAGTTACTTGACATGACTCTTTCCTTTAGTTATTGAAGAAGGCAGGCAAGTCCGTCGTCCGAATGAGAAAAAGCAAAAAAAAAAGCGTTTTGAAGGAAAATATTCATATGTATGTGTACATATGTATATATACGATCAGAAAAAGAACAAGGAAAAAAGTTCTTTGACAATTCCCACATTCAAACAGGAAAGTGACTATTTTGATAGCAGTCTCGAGTGCTATCAAGACAGTGACTTCAATAAGTGACTTCAATAGTTTCTACAGGGTGCACCCTGAACACATTTTGCTGTCAGGGGAGAAAGTTTCTTTTTGGCTACTATGAACGCTAAAAGCTGTTTAACAGAAATGCGGAATTTAAAAATCATTTAAACATTGCCGGAACTAATGTCATAAATTCCGTAAATAAATCTGATGATGATTAAGACATCACCTTGGAATTTATTGGTTGCTGAGAGAAAATCCGGTGGTGACCTCCCAAGCAACATTTGCCATATTTTGTAGATCGAATTTACATCTATTAAACGTAAATTAGGGAAGCGACTAAGTGTGGTTAAGTTGAGATTATCTAATATTTACGTCCGATTTACGTAAGTGGGGAATGAGAGGACGTCATTTTGACGTAAATATTAAGAAAATTAGGGAATATATTCCAATATGGAAGAGGACACATTTCCTTGATTTGGTAAATTCAACGTAAATTTCACGTCAAATTTACGTAATTTTTCCTTAATCTTAACCTATTTTCTACCTAGTTTAACTCATGTTATCGTCTGTAATAATGTAGAAGGAATTTAATTTTATAAGTGAAACTTAGTTATGAGAATTTTACTCTTTCGAGACCCGTCCAAAATACGAGTCTATAGGCAATTCTCAACTTACTGCATATGAGCAGAGAAAATTAAAAACAAGTACCGAAGTACTGTTAGTTTCTAGCCTAACAGAAGAAATAAGAATTTTGGTTGTATATTTTCCCTAGTTGGTAATGTAACCCAATTAAAAAGTGCTCACAGTTTTACTTTGTCTCTTGCCTTGCAAGGGGCAGTTATTATGTAAACCAATACTAATTTGACTGAAAAGCATCAAGGTGTTTGCTATTCATGAAGAAACATATAGAAAATTAAGTTGCGAGGAGCCTCCTGTTGAGCATTTATTAAATCTCATTGTAGGGCTCACTGGATATCATGAAATTGCTCCCTATATACTAAACCAGCAATAAATATAAGAATTTCTTGTCATCACCCTGTCAGATGACATTTCTGCTAGGAAAATTTGAATTGATTTTTGTGATTAATTTATATAAATGTTTAAATTAATTTTTTGATTTGTTTTTCCACTGAAAGACTGTCTACCATATACTGAAGAAGATGTTATGTCCATATCCTTACGCCTCAGCATCAACTTCAGAAAAATATGTGAAATCAGTCGAAAAATCCGATTCTCATCGTGACACTCATTGATATGCTCATTAATAAGCTCATCGTGATACTCATTGACATGCATATTAATAAGCTCATCGTGACACTCATTGACATGCTCATTAATAAGCTCATCGTGACACTCATTGATCTGCTCATTGACTGCTCATGAGGAGTTCATTGATGAGCTCATCTGATATGTCTAGCAGAGAATTATTACGAATAAGGCACATAACTGTAACTTGAATGTTTATGGGATTATTCAAAATTAATTCTCTTAGCTTCTAAGCGCTCAATATAAAACGAAAAACTTTTATTGATAAATGTGGAAATCACTTTTGAATAACACCAACGCGAGTTAATAATATTGTATATTTAAAAAATAATAATTTTAAAGCTTTTTATTCTTTATTTTACCATTTAGAAGCTTGAAATCAATTTTGGTATACTTAAATCATTCCGAAATTAAGAAAACTTAATTTATTTGAGTGTTTTTTTCAGTAACTATGGAAGAAATTAAATTATAAAATCATGCAAATATTCTATTGATTCCTTTAATCCATTAATTCCTACTGCAGCGTATACGCACAAACATTCCTTTGTGTTCAAAACCTGGTGAAATAAATACTGCAGTAATGAAGTGGTGCGTCAGAAGTTTTGTAACTAAGATAGAGGTAATAATCGCTAATGAGTTCTCCTTCCACTTTCCAAACTATAAGGACCTACATTTGTTTCAAGTCATTTTCTTTGTGTGTATGAAAAGCCAAAACAACGACCCGCGTATGTAAGTATATATGTTCAGTTTCTGTGAAGCATAATTTCAACAAATTATTTTCTTTCGCTGTGTTGAGCCTGCCTGGCTCTTGGCGGTCGGAAGTTCTGTGAAGCGTATATGCTTCACTCCACCATTCTCAGTTCAAGTTATTATTTTATCGATGATCGTCTACCCTTCACTCGTCCTATTTGAAATATTTTCTTCTGTTGTTAATCTTTAATGTAATTTTAGCACCTTTTCTCAACTTCGATTGTTTTTTCTCAACTGATTTCTCAATACAGAAAATATTTTACGCCCAAGGAGATGCAACACGAGATAGATTCATGGTTGGATGGTGATTATGATGTCACAGAAGTTGTTGAAGGGGAAGAAGATTCCTGTGGTGAGAAGGTGGAGGTACATTTTTTAATTTACAAAAGGAACAACTGGAAGAACTATGTGAGATAACTGGAAGAGGTTGATGAGCTAATAGACACCATCAGCAGATGATGAATTAGGAGCTATATGGAGTCCATCAAATACGACTGATATTTTAGAAAACTCTTTTCCTAATTTGGAACTCAAATTGATAAATTCAGTAGCAGCGACACCTCCATTATTTAATATTTCAGATTAGGATATTCATTCGGCAGATGGCACTCAACCACTTCTATTACCGGAACCGACCATATCATGGCTACTCAAAAAAACTCCGCAGGAAATTTAAACCATTTACAGATGCGTTTAAACAACGATTTGCTCGAAACTTTCGACCGGAAAATGATTTCTTATTTACGACGAGGCAACGATCGGGTACTACGGGCCCCACTGTTGTAAGCAGTTTATTCGTGGCAAACCACTGCGATTTGGGTATCTGAAAAATGTGGTGCTTAAAGACACCGTTAGGTTACCTTTTACAATACCCAGAGCCAGACCACGTCGAAAAATATGGAAAACGTGCAGCAGCACTCCCTTCAATGCTTAATAAATTTGACAAAGAAATAGAATCACTTCCACTTTGCTTCTATTTTGATAACCTTTCTACACAGCACACGAATAGAAAGTTCGACCATTCGAGTTACAACATGGGTTTACAATGCAATGGTTACAGTCGCATCCACGTTGTTAATGCACAACATAAACGTATTCAGATTCCTCGTGCAATGACTATACAGCAATATAATCTATATATGGGAGGAGTAGACCGTATGGAACAAAATTTTGCCAATTAATCCAATTTTTACATGGCTGGTGGATGTTTCTGTCCAAAATTCGTGAATACTTAGTTGTAAAGCACACCACAAGTTCACTCAGTTAGAGCTTGGGAGAAGCATCACACACAAATTTTGTCGCTCATGCAATGAACCTCGACCATCTTCTGGCTATCGACGGCCCACTGGAATATTGAAAGATGAAGATTCATACGATTGTGTAGGCCATTTTTTGTTTTGAAGAACAACCAACAAAAAACAACGACGATGCACTTGCTACGGTTGTAAAACTCAATAGGTCTGTATGTTTACTGGAAGGGTTTTACCCAGGCTTCACAGTTTTTATGCAGACTCGAAAGTTCGTTTCCCATAACGTGTATGTCAAAATTGTAGAATTGAATGCATTCCTAAGTTTTCTGTTAACCATTTTTCATTATCATCTAAGATTATCCCCTCTACCGAAAGAAAGTTTTTACTTGAATTTTACTCAGGCTTGTTTAAACAAAAGTAAAATACAGACCCTATTGTATTATTGAATGTGTCAAATGCGATGTTGGGCTATGTGTGCCCTAGGGCAGCTCACAGACAAAATATAAGATATTCACTAGTGTAGCTTTCTTATATATTTTTACCTAGAACATTTTTTTATCTTAAACATAATTTTTATGTTATTTGTAAGAAGAATGAAAATTCTGTATTATTATCTGTTAAGATATTACATTTTCGTTACATTCATTGTTTTTCAATAAATAAATAGTCGTCCTCTATTTTGGTTTATCTTATTTAGATAAATTAGTACTAAGAATGGCTGGGTGTAGCGTATAGACTACAGACGTCAAAGCGGTTTTAATGGGTTAATATATTGCAGCCATGTTTTGTAGAATAAATATCGCACATAGGTATGACATTTTTCGACCTAAAAGTTATTTTTCCTTATACGACGACTTTCCTGGATGGCAGAGCAAAATAACCAAAATTTTCAAATTTGAGGGCAAAATTTCTTGTTTAGGTAATTTTATGTTCAACGGCAATGATAATTTTCTCCTATAAAGAAATTTCGACTTAAAATAGGGCATTTTACCCTAAATTATGAGACTTCGCCTTAAAATAGGGCATTTCGCCGTAAATTACGGAACTTCGCCTTAAAGAGATTTGATTTGATTGCCAAACAGATAGACGGTGAGGATATCTGGATATTACTAACTATTATATTTTATTTACATCTTAAAAGTAGTAAGACAGGTCATTAGCATCATCATTTGACTACAAGATTTGTTGAAAAGTGGGTGAATGCGGAAGTTAGGATGCAAATAATCAAGTGTGTTGGCCCAAATCAAGTGTAGCATCTTTGAGAGATCTGATGGTCACAAAAAAGGAGCAACATTTATAATTTTTATGAAATGTTGGCAGAACAATTCAGTTGCTAGTGATACTGAAGCTAAACAAAAGTAAAAGAACTTCAAGTTTTGGTTGTATGCTTTTGTAATTTCAACTATTAGAGATACCGCTAAATGTGCCCATTTAGTACAATTTACCTTGTGGTTAACTTTTTCGGGAATTCAGACTTTGAGAGCGAACACAATCGATTAGGGAATTATTTAGGGAATTATTTAGGGAATCTTGCCTAGAACTTTTGAATAGATCTAACTAAAAAGTATGGAAATTTGCCTCAGATCTAGGAAATTTTCCTTATTTATTTCTCAATTCTTCCTCATTCCTATGAGGTAAATTAAAAAGGAATTATTAGGTTGTTTTTCCTTAATAATTAACTACGAAGTTAAGATTACTTTGAAGGCCTAATTAAAAAAATTATTATGTAAAATTATGTTCCTAATTTACCTTAACGGAGAGTGGCCTTTGAGGTTAAATTCTTAAGTCTAATTTACGTAATTTTACCCAAAATCAGTCGCAATTTAATCTTCAGTATTACTTGGGCTGTTCTGATTTGAGGGCTATCTCAGGTTTTTTTCGTACCGACTAAATTTTAACCGTGATATTTAAATATCTTATAGTTCATCGAATTCATATGAATGTTGGTATTAATAAATTCATCTTAGTAGTTCCTAGGAGTTTTATTGTGATTCGTGTATTAATGAAAAATTTAGGATTGGTAACACAAAGAAAAAGATACTTATAGTTTGTAACTTAAAGATAGACATAGAGTCCGGGAATATGAATAAAGATTTATGTACAGCAAGAAACCAATTTAGTGAATACTAGAATTATGTCAAATAACCCTTAAGTAGGCGTACTAGCAAAACTACACAAGTGGGGGCATTGCATCAGCAGTGACCCGAATATCTTTCTATAAATTTAAGTAAACCACAAAATATTCAAAAACAATGCACTCCGATAACTAAATTTTATTGCTTTAACGAAAACTGAAAAACCATCAATTTCTCTTTAATTTAACACAAAAATAAAACAACAATTTTTTTACATTACATACTGAGGAGCTTCTTGCTAGCCTTTATAGAAAAGTAAAAAAATAAGAGCCAAAATTCCGAGTACAGTAGAAGAGCTACACTATTCACTCAAAACTGCAATCTCAACAAAAGCTTAATTTATTTTCAGTAGAACTAATCCGAGAATATTATAAAATGACGAAATTTCGAAAGATATACCTAAGAAAACTTGCCTCAAGATAGAAATAACGTAAGTGGGTGCATGGGGTCATACTTTACTATAGCACAAAAGCATGCGTACGTTGCAGTAGCTTGAGTATGACGATTTTCAAATGAATGTTCTGAGATAAAAAAAACTGCTGGAAGACGTAAGTTCGAAAGATAATGCTATCTAGATTTTTTCGCAGTTAAAATTACTCTGACTCCATGCGCCTGCTTAAGGGTTAAAGCACTACAAAACCCTTAAAACCAGGGTCTGAAAATAAACAATTATTTTCATTTTTTCTAACCAAAAAATCAGTTAAGAAAAGTAATTGGAGGATTGATTGCAATATAGGGTTATGTTTCTTATTACCGAATTTTCACAAATTTCTTATACTTTTTAAAATTATGATTTTTATTTGAAATTATAAAAACTAATGTTCCTTTTGGAGTTTTATCTGAAAGATCAGAAATAATAATTAAAAATTGATTTTATTTTAAAAATCAAAAATTAGAAATCAAAAGCTGACTTTTATTTAATAAATCGAAAATAAAAATCGGGAAATGGTTTTTATTTTAAAAATCAAATATAAAAGTCAACAACCTTAGATCTGAAAAACACTTTTGAGAAATGGAAATCATTTTATGAGTTTTAAAATAAAAATCAGCTTTTAATTTTTTAATTTTGATATTAAGAAAGAAAATCAGAAAATAATTTTTTACATACGATTTTTTTTAAAACATTAATAACCTCTACGGTCTCTGCTTAAAACACCAATTCGACACTCCCGATATAAGTTAGACCGGATACCAAATTAACATCAACGGGCTTTTCCTAACCCAGTAAACTAACTGGCTTTTACAAAATTGTTCCTTAAATTGAAAATAAAACAAAAACAAAGATCGCAGTCGATATTCCCTCGAAGGAAGGAATTATTTATACCTACCATTTATAAATAATTAATCAATTGTGAGAATTTAGTGAAAAAGCGAATTTTTCGTAGTATACTATTAAAATACAGGGAAATTTCTGCGACTTAGGCAATGCTGGTATGTGAAAAGACAGTCTAATTTCCGACAAAAAAGAAGCACAAACATCTGTACAGATGACCGCACAGCGTGGAGAAAACCGCGCAGTAGGCTGGCAAAAATTATTTCAAAAAACACGTAGACACGTAACCATCCAAAAGCAAATACAAAGAAAAAAAAACAAAAAGGTCAAAGAACTGGAGGAGCAGAGTAGGAGAAGAATCAGTAGTCCCGAAAGAATTGGAAAAAGGGATCTGGACGGGGCCACACATTTAAGGGGAGATGGAAAAATAGGTGTATTTAATCGTTTTCTTTAATTTAGTGTTTTTGCTACTTTTCTTCTATTTCTTCAAAATATAAAAATTATATACATAGAATTAAAGATTTTTATTCGTGGATTCATAAGCACGTGGCGCCCGATCATGAGCGGTTTAACCCATACCTTTCTCCAAAGCTACCTGGGGAACGTTCGCACCAAAAAGTGCATAACAAAACGTTTTAAATATAGATTTTGTGTAAATACACTAATTTCACTCTTTTATTCACTGTAAACCCTGTAAAATTCCAAGTATAAGTGCCAATACCAGTACCAGGACATGAACTTAAAATCATTTGCATAAAAGTACAAGTCCCCGTACTGATAATAAAAAAATTTCAAGTACAACTCACGATACTGATACTTAAACATTTTTAAGTACAATTCCAGATATTGGTACTGATACTTAAATCTCCCACATAACAGCTTTTAAGTACCTTATAAGTACCCAAATACGATGTCATACCACCACACCGCCAAGTACATACGTTCTTGTTAATTATTCAAGTACGCCTTTTAGTAATGGAGGTTCAAGAGCTTTCGAAAACTCAAATAAATATTTTGAAAAATCTACAGGCAGATAAATGACTGATTGAGGTTTCCATTTACGAAATATTATAAAATATGTTGCAAAAGTTTGGAAATGAAACAGAATTGTATAAGCGTTCGCTGTTTTAATATATAATTTTGTTTTTACATTGTACTTAAGTACTTTACAGGTTAAACGATTGCATTTATATTGAATTTGCTGTTGCATTGGACTCCCGCAGATTCAATTAGCTGAAGCAATACAAATTTTTTTCCAATATCTTCTTGTAATTTTACAACAACGCATTTTTTCTCTGTTTTCCCAACTAACAATTGTAATAGTCAAAACTCGATTATCCGTGATTCGATTAACCGTAAGCTCTACTATACGGTATGAAAACTATTTCCAACAATATTTTGACTTCTCTCCGTTTTCAAGGACAGATTCTATTATCCGGAATGATAAATCCGGTAGTATCGAGAAATGAGAACAGTTGGTATACTTAGTTTCAAATGGATCGTCCCCATGTTCCGGCACAATTTTTCCCATTTAAAGTGGTAATCATAATTCACAATTCCAATATTTATTAACAGATGTATAAAATTAATTAACCATCTTAGAATGCAACTGTGTTTACTTTCAAATAAATTCTTACACAAAGGTATAAGTGAACCTGCGATGCCCATCATTTTAGTAAGTCCATAAAACAAGAATGATGAGGTTTGAAGAATGAAGAGGGGTTTGGAACAAATGTTGATCAGTACACTCCCACGAATTAATTTTTATATGTCGGGGTACCTGATTACCGGACACACTGTACATACATACAGAAATCTGTCATTTTTAAAGTTCCGTACAACAAAAACAAAAAACGAACCCCTTATAAGGTCGATTATGCGTCCATCCGTTTGTCTGTTAAGCTAAAGAAACACGGCGAGAGATTTTTGGTCTGCAGTCTCCGGTCTTTAGAGACTAAAATCTCTGAAATATTTACATGGCAAGAGGCTTTACCTCTGGAGATGAAACAATTAGGTCATAGGAGACCATAATAAAAAAAAGTCTCTAGAGACACGTCTCCGAAGTGTATACACGAAGAAATCTCCAAAGATCTTTGTTAAATTGTGTAGGAAGAGATAGTTAAACAGAATTATCTCAAAAGTTTAAATATTTTTATATTATGGGAGAAATGAAAAATCTTAAAGAAATATATCCTTGGTGTACAAATTTTTCGGGATAAACATAACAAATTTGAGTGACGAAACAAATTTTCTGCACCATTGTCTTACTTATTAATTTTTTTATTAATTTTTTTGTAACTATTTTTCAAACTAACTCTACTTTATTCCTTTCCCTTTCTGACTGACTGGCAGACAAATAGCCGCCGTAGACTTGGAAAACACAAGTGAACAAACTTCGGAGTCCGGAGACCGAACCTGGAGACCTGTGTATTTTAAAAATTACACGACCGAAGACCGGGCACCAAAAGAGTCTCTGGACACATATCCGAAGTGTATTCACGGATCTCTGGGTCTCCAGCGACCAAAAAATTGGTCTTTGGATGCCAAAAAATCGGTTTCTGGCTGCCAAAAAATTGGTCTCTGGATGCCAAACAATTGGTCTCTGGAGGCCAAAAAATTAGTCTCTGGAGGCCAAAGCCTCTCGCCGTGTAGCTTCCCTTTGACAGATATTTTACCCGAAAACTACGTGATATAGGAATTTGAAGTTTAGTAGAACCTTAGGCCTTTGTGACGCGGACATATTTCGGTAGTAAAAAAATATGAAATATTTTTTTTATTTTTAATGGGTTGAACCTGCTCAAATAACATTTCAAGGATAAAAAAAATATATATATACAGTTTTTGGTACATTGGTTGCAAGGATATAACTCAAAATGTGCGTGCAGATACCGCCCCCTGATCTGTTAGATATCCAAAGCTAGAATTTTGATATTATCATAGTTAAGTAGTAGGTACTGAGCCGTAGATAACAGGAAAAGTACAGCTTTTTTCGTCAGTCTCATAGTTGCTGGAAAAAAAGTCTCTTGTGTTAACTTTTAAGACAACTCTTATAAGATGACTCTTTTTCCGGTACCATAAACAAGTCTGGGTTAGGTTTAAATATACTTAAATTCGGTGAATCGACTGTTGGTTGTTAAAGTTCTGGTACGGAGCCCTCATTGCGCGAGTTCAATTCGTTCTTAATCGAATTATATATATTATTTATAGGTATCTAATTATGTATGTGCACTTATTATTTTAAATTGTTTTGTTTATTGTAGAACCAAAATCTTCAATGTTTTCTGTAGTTTTAGAACTTCGTATAGACATTCAATTTATGTTATGTATTTATGAACTAAAAACAAAATTTGAGATTGTTATAAAACATAACGTGTTATCCTTTATATTACTAGCTCGTTTTATTAACCGGGATTTTCGATTTTCCGGAAGAGTCTCGAAATCCGGCATCCCGGATATTCGAGTTTCAGCTATCAATTTACAAGCGTGAAAATACAAAGTTGACTAAAGCAGTTCTTGACTATTCTCATTGCAGCATACATCCCTTTACCTGTTTGTTTAGCTTAAAACTAAAGAGAAAATGTAACCTATTTACCTACAAACCTCTTTCAAAATACTTGGATTTTCAATACGCCGCGCCGCCGTCCGTTGCTCTACTAACCTAATTAAAAATTCAGAAAATATCAACCAAGACGTGAGTAGTGGAGGTTTTTGCAGAACATCGTTATTCAGAAGAATGAAAAGCGTCTTATGAATGAAAGCTCATTAGATGGTCTCACTCGGGACCCTTGTTCAAGGGCGTACATAATTAATGAAAGTGAAGTGATGATATTTATTTTTCCTTGAATATAGGGGAGAAGGGGAGGTTGTTGACGCTAAATTTCTGAGAAATACTTGTGCAAGCATATACAGCGTGAAAGTGTGCGGTTAAGTTTATATTCAAGTTAATGGAGGTGCATAAAAAATGGCATTGATTGGATTCTCGCATACATAGAATGTTTTTATATCCACAGGAAAATGATACCTCGGAGGGAGAGTTAATGTCTGTAAACAGGTTAAACATAAATTTCTGCAGCTATGATATAAATTGGGAAGATATTTATAGGATGCTTGAAATTGTAATTTCAATTCAATACTTACTAGGAAAGAAAAATACGGTGCGATTTAATCTAAGTATTAGCACTGGTGTAAGACATAAAGTAGGAAAATGAAACGCAGTGCATTTACTGCAGGATGTTAGCTATTTTAATAAATTTGCAACGGATCGTCGTGCTGAAGAAATTTTTTTAGCTTTCGGACTAATTCGATAATGGTCATTCCGCGAAAATAGTGAAGATTATTTTAGATTACATTAACACTCACACGCGCGGGGAACATATGTCCCCAGTGTTATATTTTGCTGCATATTATGACGTGCGGCTGAAATATCATTTTGAAAACCTACATAAGCTTAATTTAATAACCAGTCTACGCAATAAGTAATTTGCTATCGCTTGGTGTGTTTGCACGCCTGTGTAAAGTTCTCGTTGGGGGTGTGGGTTACAAATAGCCTGGCCTGCTCCTGTGATTGAGGAAATCTTTAACGTTATAAATATTGTCAATATTTTTTTCTAAATACTTTTATGTTTTAGCTTAATATAAACATTTCAAATTGTAGTGCTAGAGATATGCAAAACGGTGATATATACAGGAGCTAGCAATAAAATAACTACAGGGTTGTTTACGGTCAACCACTAGGGACCTACCCGAATAAGAGGATTCCTTTTCAAACAAATCGGATAATCATCAAGTAGTTATATGCGCCGACTCTCAAGAAATTAAGGAAAATAACAAAAATAATGAAAATATTTTCTATGGACCAGTTTGTTCCTTTTTTAGTTAGGCTGACTGAATTTCAAAAAGATTTGTATTTATATTGTTCGTTTGTCCTCTAGTTAGTATATAAGAAAGTTTTAAAAACTTTTGTTATTGTAAATAACCGCAATAAAGTTCATATTTTTTAATTATTAACACTCTTTTATTTTCCACGCTGTTTGACTGAGAAAACCACTTCAAAATGTGGGTACACGTGACCCCCACGCGAGCTCCCATGAAACAAGTCGGGTCGCGTGTGCGTATGAATCGTAGGAAAAGTGTCCTAAAATGACAAAATGTGGTTAACTAAAACTCATTTATTTTCTAGAAATATAACAAAAAATAAAAATTGTTTTAACAAAAACAGATAATGATATGTATATATAATGATTGGAAATGGACGCGAAATAAGATAGTTTTAAAGTATAACTTTAAAGTATATGATCATTTCCGCAACTAAAAAGGAAAAATTAATGATTTAAAAATTGAAATCAAATGAAATGAATGATACGATACTTACCTAGGTACCTGAGACCTCTTCAAGTACAAATGAATTTCTGAAGTCCATCTGAAATGAAAGGAAAAGAAATTAGTAAAGCAATGAATTAAATTTAATTATAAGAATACAAAGACACTGAATTATAGAACAAATTTGTTGGCGAACTAACACTAACAACAACAACAACAACACAAGCAATTTGCGAAGAAATTCGTTGTTGCTGTACATTGAATATGATTTAATTACAACCAAGGAAGTATTTGAACTGATTAATAGCTTGCCTGGTTAATAATTATAGCCATTACAGTTGAAATCAATGAATCAATGTTCACCTATGACAGCTCCCCCAAATTCTGATTTATTGATAAATCCAAGGTTTTAGCACAAAATTATTAACACAGATCATCCACAAATCACATTTATATACAAAAAAGAGAACTCATCTGACAATTCTTCATCACAATTCACGAAAACATGAAAATAAAAAACACTACATGACACTTGAAACTTTAATCCGCGAACTGTCAACTTAATACTTTCCCGAAATTTGACACATCATTTCAGGGTACTTTTTCGCGAGAATATCAGCGGCGTTGCCGGAAAACAGGTAAATCGCGTAAGTAAAAAGATATTTGCGATTTTAAAGATTTTAATTTCCCATAATGAGAGGAAAAGAGATGGAATGTGAGAAGGAAACAAATAGAAATTTAATGTTCCACAAGAGAGTTTCTACAAAATTACGCTATGGAATGCATAAGTCGCCATTTTATGGAAAAAATTTAAATAAAAAATTTGACTAAAAAATGCAAGCTAAAGATGCTGGATAATGAGAAATGTTCTATTGAACAAGTGGAAAATAATTGTATCTAAATTTTAATGAAATGTAGTGAGAAATTTCAATTATGGATATATTTTTTGATAAAAAATGGCGGCTGACGGTCTATAAAGAGGGCTAGAAACAAGGCATCGCTCTCTCAGTTTTTTTTTTAACCAGCGAAGATATAAGGTGTTTCAGTGGAAAATTAGTGTGACAAGTGAAATTTGTTGGTGATAATTTTACATGCAATTTCTTTATTTTATCATTTCAACCTTTGGTTTTCATTATTTCTGTGATTCTGTTTGACGATATTTTGCATGCTCATTTTGTTTCATAGTTGCTTCAATTTATTATTTTTATTATATTATACCATTAAGCGATGACATTTCACCTGTCAAAATTATGTACGTGATTGTCCAGTTTTATGAGGAATGAATCTGGAATGAGTTTTGTCTATTAATTTTGTGATCGATTTTAGTGTAAAATAACTTTCAAATTTTTTTAATTAATTCATAAACATTAACACAATTTAATATTTAATAGTTTTTTTTTAAAAACATTAGGACGTAAGTACAATAATTTTTGGTTTTAATGGAATTGTAATTCTGTCATAGACGTGATGGTAAGCGAAACTAGGTTGTTTCATCGGTGTATTATAAAGATTGAATCTTTTTTTTCTAATATGGCTATAACTTATTGCTTGAGGGGTAGTTATTTAAGAACTGGACGCGAAAACGTAAAGTTTTACAGATTTCCAGGAAAATCGAAGAAGCGTAATTTAAAAAAAAAAATCTTTCTAAAAATAAAATTCTATTTTGGCTGTCAGATATACGGCGTAAGATTGATGGAGGTAGCATAAATTTATAGTTTGTTAGAAGATGCTCTAGACATTTCATATCAGGTAATTTATTTTGCTTGTGAGGATACTATTTACATTTAATATGCTTATAAATTTGAACAGAAAAAGAGGCAAAATTGAGGTATGCTAAACGTCCGGATTGGGGACCAACCAGAACATGGCTTATTACTGTAATATAAAGGACCCAAAAGGAATACTGAACAGATACAAACAGAGTAGAAAAGAAGAGAAAGAGGAAGCAACAAGAATGGGCGTGAATAGCCGAAAAGAAGAGCAGCAAATGTAGCTGGAAAATTCAAATTTGGATGAAGACTTATTTGAAGAAGAAAAGGTTAGTTTCCCCTGCATTCGGAGGAAGAGCAAGTGATAAATATCTGACCGAAAATTCAAATTTTCTTGATATTAGTGAATTATGTCAACATTACTATAGGTGTAGGATATATTATTTTTCAACATGGATTAATATTTGAATTTAGTTTCTAATATATATATCTAGTAATTTGTTTATAGTAAAAACATATTATATTTGAGTCTTTCCTTTACTCCCTTTCAGAATGTTTTAAAAATCTTTTTCTTGTTATGTGATGAGTTTCACTTATTACAAATATAGTTTATGAGAGAGCCTATCATACTACGTTTCATGTAATATTTGTTTAGCTTGCATTGTTTTAATGAAGGAAGAGCTTTAACTAGTTCATATATTTATTTGTAGTAATCAGACATTTCAGTCGAGAATGTTATAACAATGCTTAAGTACGATAATATAAATGACAAAAACATAAATTTAATTGAAAAAAAAAAAAATAAAAATTATTCAAAAGCATATCATGTAAAAAACTATTACACGCTTCTCATGGCTCAAAAATATAAGCATTACCCTTCTATGTAGTATATAAGCTGGTATTATGAGCAAGAGGAGTTCTTCCTTTATATTGCAATGTTTTATCACAAGTTTACTTATTGAAGGTATTCTCACTTTGGTAAAATATCTTCCAAAGTGTTCAGATAGTATCCAGTAGCTCCAAATTATTAATGGAGTGCAAAACCACCCTGAATTCCCTTTCCTGGAATAACAGGGTGATAGTGCAGTGGGTGCCGGGACACAGCAACATCAGCGGGAATGAAAGGGCAGACGAACTTGCTCGTCTTGGAGCAGCCTCAGAGGAACCTGCCTCTACAGTCGGGATTGTACCAAAACACCTTGTCTCAATCATTTCAAGCTGGGCTGACCGCCCATCACAGTCGCCTTTGGTTAGAAGATCCCACGGATAGGACAACAAAGGAACTGTGGGGTACGCCAAACTCAAATCATACGAATAAGCTCCCAAAACTCAACAAGAAAACCCTGAGAACTCTGGTGTCCATTCTCATTGGACATTCCTCTCTCAGGGGCCACCTTCACAGGATGAGACTTGTTGATGATACCATATGCAGGGGTTGCGGAGAGGAGTCCGAAACAGTGACCCACTTTCTATGTCACTGCCCGGCACTCTCAGGAATACGTTAGAGAATTCTTGGTTCACACCTCCTGGAAGAGTTGCATGATGACGGCAAGGAGGGCTGCGAGCCAATACTGACATTTATAAGAGCGTCCGGTTGGGACCTGTAAGCGATCACTCATGGGTCTGGAGGGTGAACAATGGGCCTTGACTTCGCCTTCCTTCGGGGGACCTTAAAGGGATCCCAAACCTCTTAAATCAATCAATCAATCAGCTCCAAGATATCCGCTGTAATATTAGTGGTTTTTTTTCCAGTATATTTGCGTCACGATTTTCATCTGAATACTCTTCATTGGTGGAATGAGCCATTTCACAAAACATCCTGTAAATAAAATTAATTTTACTTAGATTAGAAACTAAGTTAACTGGATGTTGTTAGACCTTAATTCCTAATTCAGAACGTTCGCAACCCCAAATAGAACGGCCTCAATATGAAGGCAGCTTTCTCCGAGGTTTGACATGCAGGAACAGTGTTTAGTCAAAATATGCCATGTTGGTCACAAGGTATCTGTTGCTAATTTTTTTTGTAGCCTATTTCCTCTATCCATCCGCTTTTATAAAATTTATAGCTTTCAAGACACCTATATGAGCAAAAAGCCTCCTTTGTACAACTGCTTAGCGACATCAACGTATCTGAAAAAATGTAAGATTTATATTTCGTTATTTTTTAATAAAAAAATTAAATGAAATACAATCTATCTACTTTTTCCTATTAAAATAGCTTTTAAAAAATCCTTGAGTATTGAATTATTATAAAAATATCAACATCATTACTATTAATTGTAATTTCTTACCCAACATTTGAAGGCAAAGCATCTTTACACCTTTTTGTTTCCAATTTATATGGATCAAAGGCGTCACAAAAATCTTTAATTTTTCCTCCATACCTATAATTAAAGTCACAACTCATCCTGCAATATATAATTTTATTATTATTTAATTGTTTAGTAGGAAATTTTTCACAAAATTCCTCACACTTATATATTGCACCGGCAGCTTGTGGCCAATGAAAACAAATAGTTGTCATTTTGACGTTTAACTCTCTATTAAATGGCGTGATAACGTGATTGAAAAAAAACAATTGCAACAAATTGCGGCATGCGTGAGCAGTGCAATTTTATATGTTATTTTAGCACAATCTAGATATCAAGCTGTAGTTTAATAACTGTTGACCTTTGAAGTCTTTTCGTGCCTTTGAAATTGAAGGGTTGAGAATTAATTTGAACTTGAATTAGGATTAAGTTTTAGTAATAACTGATGCCTAAAGATTTTGCACTAAATATAATAACTGTTTCGTTGCATAAATTTTTGGACTATTTAGTTGCGTTTTCTGAAGTTTAATAGAGATTGCTAATTGAATTATGAATCAGAGTAGAATTGGCATTCAATTAGAGTTTTCTTTTCTCTTATTAAAATTATTGTCCGGCATTAAATAAGATACTTTTAATAATAAATGAATATCAACTGATACTCTATTGTTCTTATTCCGCTACACACACATACCATTCCTAATCACTACTTGAAAACAATACATACATACATCATTTCAATCGAAGAAATAGTAAAATTGGTAAAATGACATAGTGCCCTTCTTTTTAATAATTATTTGCACATATAACACAAGTGAACTCCTTCGCGCTACTTTCTAATCTTGAACATTAATTATGTGCCCATTTAGAGCATAGATCATTGTAGTAGAGGAAGGGCTCATCGGAATCATCATCGTCGTTTTGATCGAAATTCTCACTAAGGTCATCAGCCGTAAGTATTAGGTTTTCATTTTGCACGCCGAACAAATTGCATTTAATTGATAGTTAAATGACAACATATCTTTGACTGAATATAATAGGTTTAATAGAACACTAGGTTAAAATGACATCGCATGAATATTGGATTGTCCAGTGTCGTAGAGGCTTTCATTGTGTAAAGACCTCCAGAATATTATTAGTCGTAAAATTTATTGTTGTTCTTAGCAAAAATGGACTCATTAAATTTCACAAATGAAGAGCTCGTGTATCTCGCAAATGTTAGTTAACGATAATATTAAGTGTAGAAATCGAACATGTTGGACATCCATTAACATCTCCAACTTTTTTACATAACCTTCTGAATTTGTACTCGCCAAGTTCCCCCCTTCACTGACAATTCAGCAAAATCTTAAAAATAGGAAAATGTGACAGCCTTAATAAGCCACAAATATTTCAGTATACTGAAAAATGAAAAATCGGAAAGGTTCTTTGAATTTTTTCAGGAAAACTGAATTTCAGAGAATGGGCCATTTGATTGCGTGTATTCGAGTTATCTTAAAAAGGTTTGAGCCGGGCCAGTGACGCGCGTGATAGCTTCAAAGCTCTAGAAACAAAAAGTTTGAAAACGTAGAAGCCCTAATTTCGATTCAATTCGAAGTGGTTCCGAGCGGTTAATATTTGCGCGTTAAACATTTCCATGTCAAGATCAATACGAGTATTTCTATACACATATGAAAATTTATGTTTTACATTTGAAAGTTTATATGAACAAAGAAGAAAATTGCAGTGCATCCAATCAATAAAAGAAAGACAATTTTCGATGAATTTCATCACTTCTTCAGTGAACTCAAACAATACCATTAGAAATTTTATGCGTATTTTCGGGTGGCAAGTGTTACTTTTAGTATATTTGACTTCCATGCAAATTCATCCCATAATTTTCTTGCCAGACTTCAGTTGGAATAAGTACAACCGTTCATATCCCATTTGGTACTTACGAATACCTTTAATCAGTTTACCAGTACCCTCCATATCGTCGAATATTTGTATAAAGGAGGAATCACAAAATGTCACTCACCGCCAGCGGTGCCATATTGACAGTTATTCCTGTAAATGACAGTTTTTATGGTAGCTGTGCAGTTTTCCAATTTTCCCCAGTTATCCGCCAAATTTGACAGTTTTTTACAGTTTTTGTAGACAAAAAGTAATTTTTTATAACTGCTTAACAATTTTACAAAAACAGATCTATTGTATAACTTTTAAAGCTCAGATATTCTGCTTCAATTCTGCTCTTTTCAAAATTAGTTCAAACGGCAATCCTGGATTGCAATTTTTTTCTGAATCCCATAGAGTGTCATCTGTCATCTCATCCATAAACTGTTAATATCGTCGTCCATTGGGTGGCGTAAACTCCGTCATGTTAATTTTGTTTAAAGAGCAGCGATGGATCGATGTGTTTTCCTTTGTTGAAAAAACTGATGTCAGCAGTTTTGTCAATCACTGTAGCCACAGCAAATGTAGAGAGAATTTTCTCGCAAATCAACATTAATAAAACGAAAATTCGGAACAGGCTAGAGGTCCCCACATTGTGTGGAATTTTAAGGACGAAAGATTATTTAAAAAAGCAAAATGCAGATTTCAAAAATTTAAACATTCTAACGAAATGTTACGAAAATTCGACAAAGATTTATGCAAAATCATTAATAATTATACGTATTCAAGTTTTAGTTAGCAATATGCTATGCCAAGGAGGCTTTTTGTGGCAATAGAAATGTTCCTATTATTTTAATAATTTTTGTGATTTTTCTTACACGAAGTGTGATTTTTGCAATATCTATTATGGGCTGAGTACGTATACATATAAAAAAATGATTCATAAACTAAGAAGAAGCTATCTTTTCTTTAATGACAGTTTTTTGCTCAAAAAAACAGATTTTTTTTCTGTTTGTTACAGTTTTCTTTAAAAAAATATGGCAACGCTGCTCACCGCACAAGCGATTCCACGCGGCTCAAAATCAAATTTTTTTATCTCTTTTAACTGATTGTGCCTTGAACCGCACCAACATGAACACTTGCATTGTTTACCATAGCTATGACCTTTTCAGGCGTTTGCACGCGCAACTCTACCGCTTTAACCGTCGTCACGCTGAACACTTTCTTACTGTTTATTAATTCTGTTCCTATGTGGCGTACTCCAAAAGATTTCATTTAATTCGAACTTGGAAATAAGGTCACTGTATCATTTTATCCAAGTATGTCATTTTAGGACAACCCGTTTTTTAATTTATGCTCATTTCAGGTTAAGACTGATAATGAGCTCTAGCATCAGTCAGACATTGATGTCCCAAGCCCAGCTCATGTAATTTGGAGAAGGAATTGTATGCTCAAAACGGATAAATAACTGTATCGCATTTACGAACACCATCATTATTGTCGGTTTCTTCGTACACCGTTGAATGGTCTTAAAATATCTAGCTTAGGCGTATCAGACATATCTGTCGTTTGCTCGAAGCATAACTGGTATACGATTCTGAGGTAACTAACCGTACTAAGTCTTCTTGTTGAACTGTTTGTACCGTTGCAGCCTCGCTAGATCGCTTCCATTTTTACTTAAATATTTTGCGATTGAACTTGCTTCAGCTTTTGATTAATTTTTCATTGCCATAAGGGGGTCTTACAAGTAACTCTTGATTTGTTAATGCTATTGCCGAAGGAATTGACCGGAGGAATTCACTTGTTGATAATTTTTGAGTCTTCACTCCTAGATCATTTTAGATGTGGCCTCAATATCGAATCTGATATGGTTATCAATATAGGACATGAAAACTGTTTATTAACGAAACATTAACCGACGACTGGCTTGCTATTTAATATTCATCGATTGTTGATGAGTAATGAAGAGCATAGACGAACCCATAATGCAGATATTGCGACCTTTGACATATTTACTTTTATAGCCAAATTTATTACCAGAGTTGTTACAATATTTTGGAAATGCTCTATATAACCTTCCCAGGGAGCAGTTCAAGTATGCATATTAGCAAACGAGTATTCTCTAACGAAAAGGAAAGAGAAATTGTTAAAACACTCTTAGATATAAAAATATGATTTTATAATTAGATACCGATTAATGTAGGGAAGTCGTATTAAATCTTAATGAAATAAATAAAAAAAATTATAATTTTCAAAAAACCTCAGGTCTTCCTGGGAAGTATCTGCTGGCTATTTGATTTCAATACGTGAAATCCAAAAGTGTACCTTTAGCTCTTTGGGTTAGAGATCTCATAGAATATAAGAGGGAATTTCTCGATACTGTTATGTACTATAATTTCCATCTCACGAATATTCTCTATAGTATGAAGATTATTTATTAATACTCTGAAATAAATGTGGCTCTCGATCTATATCAGGATGAAATTTAAAGAAAAAAAGTCATAGAACGCTTAAAAAACTTAATTTTCAACTTATGATCACATTAAAAATCTTAAATCATTCCTTAAACATAGTTTAAAACATTTAAGAAGAAGTTTAAGAAAATTCTAAATTAAATTTTATAAATTCCACAATTATTAACTGCTTTCATCATCATTCCAATTTCTAGTAAGAATATTACAACCCTTAAGGACTAAAAGGGCGATTAAACGGCGCTACTAAAACGAGTTATTTGCGATTTCCAAGAACTTCTGCAATCCCGGGGCAAAGGGATAAAATTCTATCTATTTTTCGCTAATAGACTAATAACTTCGTAATTAAGCGCAAATTCTGTGTCCATTAAATCCGGGTATCGTTTGTGTCTACCTCTGTTGGCATAAAAGCTTCTGATGGGATAATCATTAATGGAATCCGAATTTTTCTATAGAAACCTTCTTGAAAGGAGCTCGGAAGGTCCTCTTCATTTCCTTGCATATTCCCTGGTCGAGTGTTATAATCCTCAAATGTACTCATGTGAATGGGTTTGGTGAACATAATTCCCAGATGTAAGTGGATAAACTCTGTTTCTCTACAGAATGGTTGGAAATTATGGTATAATAATATCTCCGGAGTTTCCGCTTAAATCAAATCAAGATTGTAGCGTTTGGGGTATATGTATGTGTGCTTTGCATATTTCACTGTGGAAAGAGAACGTCTCTACTCATGATAGGATTTTCATGTGAGATGAATAATTATTGTTTTTATTATTTACTGATTTTAGTCTAGAATCGTGCTCCAACACATTTTTGAAAATGCTACTTATTATGATGTCGATTTTTAGAAAAGAATTTTACAGTTTAGGAAACTCGTTTAGGAAAAGACTAGCACAGTAATCCGAGTTATTAGCTTGAAATTCGATACCTAACTATTTTTATTGAAACTCGTCTCGTCTCAATGTGAAGTTTACCTATGTCCCACCACTGTGTAAAGCTCGACAAGTCTCATTACGTCTTCCGACAATAATACAAAAATTCAATGATTTCATCTCTGAACCGGTCTGCATTAAATAAAATATTACTAAAAATTTAGAAACCAAATACGCTTTTCTGCCAAATTTGTGATCATCACTGTAAGAAAATGGGCGCTAATACTAAGTACACTTCTACGCTATAAATTCTAGACTATTTTCGCTCCTGAAAAGCCTCAAGTAGGCATTCATCAAATTTAAATAACTAGCAAAATACTTCAATCGGATTTATCGTGAACAGTTTAATTATCTCTGAAAATGATTTAATTTTCAAATTTCATCCGGCTCACACTTAGGGTACAAAGTAAACTCTTGCAATATCATGGTCGTGTATGGTAGATAAACAGACAACATTTCATTCTAGAGCATGAACTCGATAGTGTTGTCTCTTTGCTCTTTCGGAAGAAGCTGTATCTATGATTACAATAATTGTAACGCTTTAAATGACAGTTGCAGCTGGAAATTCGTAGCACGAATTCTCAAAAACGGATAGAGACAACGCATAAATTGATAAGTTAATCCTTCTGTCCCAATACAGAAAAAGTTTCATGCTTGTAAAGGAAATAGATGGCAATATAACATTCATGTTATATTGCTGGGAACTAATAAAAAAATGAATAAAAACCTGTGCATATTAATATGGTTGTCGTAGCCATGTATTTCAGAATTGAGTTTCTGTACATTGATAGCATTGTTTTTCAATAGAAACTATTTAAAATCAATAAATTTCCTTCGAAATAAGTCAGTTCAAATATTAAAAGTTACTATCATAACAGAACACACAGAAAGGTGTCCCTTCAGGGGGCTCCTGATTACACCACTCTACTACATCTAGCTCTGGTTCTGATTCTCTGTTCTTCGGATCAAAAACAGCCGTAGGCGTTTCAACCTCGTTTATCGGATCTCTACTCAATTCGGATGTTGGTAGTAACCATCAGCAGAAATGGGAGAACGTGAGTCCTAACAGGTGCGCAAAACTTTTTCTTGAGTGCCCAATAGCCAATTTCTCTAATTTTTTCTTGGGGCCCGGTTGAAAACAATGTAGAACTTTGGTTGGCAGAATCACCGGCTACAGCTCGATTCAGCCTCATATAACAAGGAAGGGAGTAGTTGATAGCTCTGAGTATCTTCCCTACTTGAAAGGAGATGCTCAGACAACCGTACACTTACTGTGTTTTGGGAGCAGGCTTGAGTTTCTAGCGTGTGTCATTATATCTGTAGATGAGCTGAAAACTATTCCTCAACAAGCCCTGAAGCGCTTAATGATAAAAAATGGAAGGTGCCGGTTTCAAAATAACAAGACTGGTTTATTGCAAAATGTCAAATTGTCAACAATTTATTATTATCACAAATTCCTTAAAAACTAGACAATCCAGGTACGTCAGTATAAAATATATTATTAGTTCACTCTACACAGTCAAAAATAATTCCTTCCCTAAAGTGTGTGGCAACAATTTGTGCCACACAGGATAGGCATTTCTCGATAAGATTAGGGAAAGCTCCACATTGGAGAACTAAAATTAGGTTATCCCTAAAATGTAGGTAGGTTTTTCTCTCTCAAATATAGGGAATTTTTGTTTTCACCCCTAAAATTTAGGGAATATTCCCTAAAATGTAGGTAATATTCATATTTATTTTTTTATTCTTTAAAATATGGGGAATTTTAAATTGCTGTTTTATTTTGTTGACCTAAAATGTAGGGACTATTCCCTTAAATGAAGGGAAGGTGATAGAAGACCACCCGGTTAAAAGACATAAGAATAGCTATTTCTTATGGCTCATACTACTATGTAGTACGGAAGTTATGTTGGTGCGCTGGGTACGCTCAAACAAAATACTGAAAAACAATATATGACTTGTTTCGAAAACAATGTGTGAAATATATATATATATATATATATAAACGAAAATATATTTCCACAAAAAATATAGCATAATGCCTAATTTATTGAATGTCCTCTTCCTTATATCCAAGAGAGCTTAACATTTCGGGAATTTTATGTACTTTATAGGTTTTCTGGTGCCAAACACCTAAATTCATGAATGTTCCATTGTTTTGGGGAAGTTAAAAAGATTTTCCTTTTCTATCAGAGAAAATTACATTTATTTTTAGGGAAAGATGTATCTTAAATTTAGGGAATAGTCCTATTATTTTTTACAGTGTACTCTATTTATTTGATTCATTCGAAGTTCAAAAATATGCTCATAATGGTAATTCAAGTTCTTTACTACTATTACTATGTTTAATTATTGGATCTCCAATGGCGTTTATTTCTTAATCCGTAATTAAAATTAAAAATGGTTATTAACAAAAATCATAATAAATGAGGTTAAGTCGGTAGAATGAACGTCAATGAACTGCTCTTGTAGGTAATGGGTTGGGTCAAAGAACTCACAATAGGATAATGAATTAGATAAATGATTTTTAGTTAGTTTTGGTTAATTCAGACTTCATATACCGGCAGAAATCTGCTGATCCGTCTTGTTGCTCATTCGGAACTTGAGTGATTTTCTAGTTTCAGCAGCTCGCTATTTATAGCCCCGAAAACAATGGGTGCTTTCGTCTATCGGTAGTCTTACCAATGATGGCCTGCAATATCATACGGTCGACAGTGATGGCATGTCAACTACATGCAATTGCTTGTGCGTATACGTTACAGTATACACCACGTTGCATCATTGTGAATATAGACCGCAGATGCTACACGTTGCAGTATACTGAGGGTTTTGTTACCTGTTAAATGAGAATACATTGTATTCTCTGTACTGTGGTCTGCCTGATCAGAAATGTCAAGAAACTTGTTGGCAACAGCCGTCAATTCTTAATGGTTCTTAATCATGTAATGATCTGAGACCTGCCTATTTGTTTATGTGACAATAATGCCTTTTTGATTTTTTTTTTTACCTTGATCCTTCGTCGGAAAACTATTTTTTGTATTGTCGCCGTGGGAATTTATTTTCAGATGTCTTATTGTGAGTTTGTTAGTACATTTATTTTTATTTATTTTAACGTTATGGTTTTAGTTCCGCGACGGAACACAATCAGTTTCGAATAATATATCTCTCATCTTTTCTCATATGGACTAAAGACGTATCAAATCACGTTGTTCATATAAGAGTATCATTTAAAGGTAACATTTCAGTGAGATTTTCTTTTTATTATTAAACTATAAAAAATATTATTCACATTCAAATAACACTGCTGGTATCTTTATTTTCTAATTTTTAGAGAGAGTGTTTCCACCCAGGTGGTCCATAGAGCAGGAAGTGATGGTACTCACATAAACAAAAAAAATTATGGCGTGAGGGTGGCATTTCAACCGTTTCGGAGTTACAGGGTTATTAAGAACTAGTTTTTTTTTCAAAAAAAAAACACCCTGTATTGTAACACGTACATGGGATACGGTCACCGTTAACGACTACAGATAAGACATAGGTGTGATAGCTCAAATTAAAGAGAAGAGCTCACAGCTTCTATAAAAAAAGGTAATGATAACCACCAGTTCTTATAATACTCTAGATGAATGCCCGTATGTAATTCCTTATAATTCATAATTAATTTAATTAAAAAAACTCTACACGGGTAAGACAAAAGGTGTCATCTTAAATGTATGCGTAGGATGTAAATATAGAGAAATTAACAGAGCAAAAAAAAAAAGAGAAAAATTAATAGAGAAATACAACAAGAGCTACTAGTAAACTAAGACTAAATTAATATCAAAAATTGCATACATAATAAGTTATATGCAAAATATAATATGTTTACATATCTAGTCCTGGATTTATAATAGATAATTGAACCTAAAACCAAGCGCTACTACGCGCCTCCCTGATAGCAAATGGAGTCTGATTCCACAGTCTAATAGCCTGGATAAAGAACTGACGCTCTGTCAAATTTATAATAAAGATACTCAGGATGTTTAGAATTAAGAATGTAACATATAAGTATTAATATTCGTTGATAAATATACAAATTTATGGAACATCCATCAACGAAAGATGGTCGTATCTACGAAGGCGATATATGTAACGATCCGCAGAATTAAAAGCCACTTCTTGCTTGCTCAAAGACACAGAATCCAACTTAAGCAGCATAAACCTCACAGCCATATGCTATTGTGGGAAGAATAAGTGCCCGGATCAATCTTAGTTTAGTTAAAAGTGGTGTATAGTCAGAAGAAACAGAGAGCTGGGGAAGGGTGCGATGTACTTTCCTAACTCCAAGTTAGATATTTACTAAAAATAATTCCAAGGTTTTTATCATTATCGCGGTATTAAAGGGGTGGTGGTCAAGTATAACGGGTGGGAAATATGTAGTGTTCAAGGAATATATATTTCGATGGAATTACTTTATTTTTCTTGGTCCATTCAGAAACCGCTGAGAGATCTGCATTGAGTTTATCAATCCCATCCTCAATATAAGCGAGATGGAGATATAAAGTTGTAGATCATCGGCATAGAGGTGAAACTGACAATAATATACTGCGTTTGGCAATTCGTTGATGAAGATCGAGAAAAGCAAAAGACGCAAGATCGAACCTTGCGGAACGCCACAATTTACGGGCATGAGGCTCGAAGACTGATTATTGCAAACTACCAATTGCATTCGACCGAAAAGGTAAGATGCAACCAGTTTACACGCGGGGCTAGAGCAACCGAAATAGTTTTGCGGTTTACTAATTACCA